>CM026214.1:24153537-24219640 GCA_014839995.1 Xenentodon cancila
AGCCAGGGGTCTCCTCGTTTCCAGCTCTGTCTAGCTTCTCCACCTTGTGGTGAGATTGAGGAACTCAATCACAGCAATTAAGTGTTTAAAATGTAATTAACTGGCCCGCTCCCGGCACACACTGTGTTCACTTAGAATAGTCCTCAGTTGCCTGAGGTGAATTGTCCTTATTCCTTATTCCTTAGGGATGAAGATGACATTACCAAGACTATATCCTTCCTACTATCCTATCCTTGGGCCTTTCCTAACAGCTGGCCCTTCCCCTCGTTGCATAAACTGAGACTCTGTAGAAAGAGTTCCGCTTTTACATTTCTGGAGATTCGCATCTACGAGGATCTCTCATGATCTGCAAATACATCTGCCGTTGTTAAGAAGGATCAGGAAAGCCTCCGATCCCGAGGGTCCTGAGGTGGAACAAACTGCACTTGTGGCCTTCTGCCATGTCACAGTTGAGTGTCCTGACATATGCATACGTCTGTGGATAGTATGCCTGAGTGCAGAGGGTCATGAGAACTGCAGAAAAGTGTGCTGTCCTTCCCTGGATGCCATTGCAAACTCTCGGTGCCAAACCGCCACCCGTTCAGCATGCAGCCACTAATTATGCCCTCATGTTCACACTTTTTAACCTCACCTAACCTAACTGATGACGGATGATGACAGATGGAATACCGATGAACACACTGCTATCATGGTGACGGCGCCGGTTAAAGTCTCTGCGGTTTTTCTTTACCGTCCAACAGGGTCGCTGGGGGACTTTGTGGATGATTAAAATACACTGCTGTCCTCCATCTCAGACACGGGTCGTCCCCTACTCGTCCTAGGGGACGTGAACATCCACTTGGACAAATGCTGAGGAGTTTCTGTCCCTCTGATGTTCATTTACCCTCCAACTGGGCTCCTGTGGTGAAATGCTGGAGTTGAGTCTCACCAGAAACAAGCTGACGACATCCTGGTCAGACCATTACACACCTCTGACCACCTCTTCATCTGCTTTGCTGTTTGCCTCCAGGAGGACCCTCCGGTGCCAGCACCGGTAGTCTCATTCCATCGCGCCTTCATAACCCGTCCCCACGCACTTTGTCTCAGTCGATGCAGCCGTCTTGCCTCCTCTTAGCAGGCTCTCTTACTTGAGGTCAGCGCTGCTGCAGAGACCTTCAGCTCTACACTGAGCTTTTCTCTGGATTGTCTGTGTCCTCTAGCTATCAAACCTGTAAGCTCCACCCAGCCTCACCCGCGAGTGCAGCCAAGTTGCACAAGACTCTCAGAGCAGCAGAAAGGAAATGGCTCAAGACCTCTAATTCTGCTGATCTCAAACATTTGTGGCCTCTCCTCGCCTCGTTCTCTCCTGCCAGCACTAAACCAAAAACTCTTATTACAAAGCTATGCAGATGATGCACAACTCTACCTGTCACTCCACCAGACAAGCCCACGATCTCTGGGTCAGATGAAGGATCACCAACTTCCTCTTTACCTGTCTAAGACAAAAGTCCTGGTTATCTCTGTCCATCATTATTTCAACCTTAATACTGACAAATATTGGCCCGGGTGTCGTGTTTGATGACCAGTTATTGTTCTCTGGCCATGTTGCCTCTGTCTTCTGGTTGTGTCGCTTTGATCTCTACAGCGTTAAAAAAAAGACCCAAAATGTAAATCAACCATGGTTATAACGCGGCCCGATTACTGCAGCACCCTCCAAGCCGGCCTTCTGGCTTGTGCGATCAAACTGCTACAAAAGGTCCAGATTGCTGCGGTACGTCTGGTAATCTGGTCAGGTCACACGCTCACCTCTGTTCACGAGTCTTCACTGGCTACCTGTGGCTGCTTCAATAAAACACAAGTCCTTGTCACTTGCCTCCAAGGTGATCTCACGGTCCACACCTGCCTATGTTAACTCGACAGTAAAGGTTTACACCCCTTCACAAGCGCTGCGCTCTTCACAAGAAGAGGCCGACTGGCCTTGTCCTCTCCTCCTAACAGGAGATCTCAGTCCAGACTGTTCTCCCATGTGGTTCCTCGATGCTGGAACAAGTTACCAGTGGAGACAAGAGTCCCTCGTCCCTCTCTGTCTTCAAGAAGGTGTTTAAAACTGTCGTCTTCCATGAAGACCTTCTGTTGTGAGCTGCGCTCCCCCTTTAACTTCCCCAGCAGGCACTTGAATGTCGTCTCAGTGAGACTTAGTTGCACTTATTGAAATACTGTCTCATCCACACCTACTCTGGGATCTGCTACATTACTGTGGCTTGATTATAATCCTCTGTTGTTAGTCGCTTTGTGTAAAAGCATCTCAGAGTCAGGTTTATCAGAGTCAGAGTCAGAGTCAGTTTATCAGAGTCATCTGCTAAATGTAAAGTGATGCAATGAAATAATGACTCTTTTTGCAGAACCAAAACTCTTCTTGTGGGCGTGTTCATGCATATGGTCAGTGGTGCAACAGTCGGTCCTCGCGGGCCGTTGTCCTGCAGGCTTTAGGTGTTTCCCTGCTTCAACACACCCTGATAGACATGGCTGTGTACTTAACAGACCTGTGCAGACCTTGATGACATGCTCATGATGACCCTTAACTAGAATCAGGTGTGTTAAACAGGGAAACGTCTAAAACATGCTGGACCGAGGCTCGCGAGGGCCGAGGGCCCACTGAGTGCACATCTGACCAATATATTCATTGCGTTGCCTCAGAGAGAAGCAAAATAATCCAAAATCACCTGTGTGGAGCTGACTTTTGCAGTTTGCTAATTGCATCAGTTAAAATTGGTATTTCAGTTTGGTTGATCGATGATCAGTTGATCAACCATATGAGGTACGATGCCGGTTTTTTCACTTTACATATTTCTCAATTATAAAATATGGTTTTTGGACTTGGAAAGACACAGTGGATATGAAGTTTCTGTAAATTTCCATTAATGCAATACATATAAACTATTACATCCACTAGAAAATGTCATCTCTGTTTCTAAATCTGCCTTTCTTTCTGTTTCCAAACAGACAGGTGAATATGCAACAGATGAGGAGGAAGAGATGAGTCCCATGTTTCCAAACTCCATCGAGGTTTTCGACCTGGCAGAGAACCAGGACATGCTGTCGCCTGTGGAGCTGGACCCTGAGAAGTTGGCCCATAAATTCAAGGAGGTATATGTCATATTTATCTGTTAATTGTTGTGAGATAAGTCAGAATGGATTTGAGCTCGTCAACACCTGTCTCGCTCTTCACAGCTCCAGATTAAACATGCAGTAACCCAGGCAGAGATCCAGCTGCTGAAGAGGAAGGTGTGTTCTTCTGGTTTTTCTGATGCAGAAACTGAAATTACAGTCACATCGAGTCTGTGTTGCAGATAATAGTGCACATACTCCTAACAGCAGTTCTGTGCTGTTCTTCACGATGACTTAATTCTGGCTCTGTCTCCAACATACCACCTCCTTCCTCCCACACTGACCCCATTACCTCCAGCTAGCTCATGCGGAACAAGATAAGTTGCGTTGGCGGATGGAGCGCGCTCAGTTGGAGCAAAACATCAGAGACAGCAAAGAGAGGATGGAGAAACTTGAGGGCTACTGGATGGAGGCACAGTCCCTTTGTAAGGTAATTTCTCAGAAGAAAAGAAACCCGTATATCTAGGCGATAGGCAGTAATCGCATTTTTTTGGTCTTTTTTCTTAAAAAAGTTAAATTAATTGGATATTTATACCTTCCTGTCACTCATTGACACTCAGCATCTGTTTCAGGCTGTGGATGAGCACCTAAAGGAAACCCAAGCTCAGTACCAAACCCTTGAGAGGAAATACAGCAAGGCCAAGAGAATGATCAAAGAATACCAGCAGAAGTAAGAGACGGGGACGGAAACAAAGAATAGAGACGCAATGAAACACGGAAACCTAAATGTGGATGTGTGCATTTAATTTGCAGGGAGATTGAGTACTTGAAGAAGGAGACGGCTCAACGTCGTGCACAAGAGGAGAGTCAGGCAACACATAAGGAGGAAACGGACAACCTGCAGGAAAAGGTGCCCAGTATAAGTTATTTCCTACTGCAATAGTCCTTTTTAACGTAATTTCCATTCAAACATGAATTATTATTGAATTGTAATGCTTTTCAAAGCACAAAGAAGCACAACATTCAGTTCAATACAGTTTTATTTATATAGCATCTATTACAACACAAGTTGTCTGTAGGCGCTTTCCAGAACATGACCCCCGAGGAAGTATTACATAAACAACAGCTCCCCTAGTGGGAGAAAAACCTAAAACCAAACAGTGGCAAGAAAAACTCCCCTTTAAGAGGGAAGAAACCTGGATCATAACGGGAGAGTCTCCTCCTGAAGACCAGCCGTGTAGATCAGGAAGTAAAGAGAGAAGAGAGACACAGACACACCGTCAAAGGTACAAAAGAGGTACATAAGTATAATTATCCATCAGCAGCAGAACTAAGACTTCCATATATATTTGACTGATACCTGGTTAGTTGGACTACAGAGACGACTGTATAAACAGGTGTAGACAGCAGACACTGAGGTGGTCAGAGGTGGGACTGCAGGTCACCAAGCAGCTCCTGAGGTTCTGGTCTGCAAACATGTACAGAAGAGAAAAAGAGGAGACAGACCAGCACAACAAACTACAAGAACAACGGAGCACAATTATACTGATGAGATACTTCTAATTAATAACTGAGGATTGATCTGAAGAAGGGAAAGAGAAACAGAGGAGGTGAGGGGCACCAGTCAGTGGACCATGTTGGGGTCCCCCTGCAGCAGGTCTACAGCAGCAGATCCAGGATGAAGCTGTGTTGAAGACCAGCTGCTCCAGTCTGGTCCTGCAGCTGCAGCTGTGACTACTGGTCCTGACACACTAAAGTACTAACTATATGTTAAACAGAAATGTTTTAAGTTTGGTGTTAAAGGTGGAGGTGGTGTCAGCCTCCTTCACCCAAACTGGAAGTTGTTTCCATAGTGATGGTTCCTGATAACAGAAAGCCGTCCTCCAGATCTACATTTGCGTCTTCTAGGGACTACGAGTAAACCTGAACTCTGAGAACAGAGAACTCTGTTAGGAATTGGAGTCTGAGTTTTCCAGGGAGCCAGTGGAGGGAATCTAAAACTGGAGAGACGTGGTCTCTCTTGTTGATTCCTGTCAGCACTCGTGCTGCTGCATTTTGGATCAGCTGGAGGCTGTTCAGAGAATTACTTGGACATCCAGCCAACAACACGTTACAGTAATCTAGTCTAGAAGATACAAACTATATTAGTTTTTGCTCCTGATCTTTGTGATATTACAGAGGTGGAAAAACACGGTTTTACAAACTCCTGATCGAAATTACATCAGCATCAATAGTGGTTCAATTTGTCATAAAACAAAGTTATTATCCGAGGTCAAGCAGGGTTGTAGGGAGTCCTTCTTAAGTCCTTCTTGTGTCCTTTCCTTCCCTGGAAATCGGTGTGAGTGGCAACTTGAACAAATTTGACTATTGAAGATAATTAGCAGATTTTAGAAGAACATTCTCAGCACAAATAAGTGTAAGAATTGTCTTTGGGTCATCGTGACTGCAGACACATTTGGTTCAGACCAAAGGTAGCTTTCAGGAGATGAAGTCCGCGGCAGCTCCGAGGCGTGGTGATGGAGATGCTGTGATTTGGTCCTGGACCACGCCCTTACGTGTCGTGACTCAACAGTGAACTTTCACCTCACGCATGAAAGAGGATTTGAAGAGGGCGTGTGGCTGTTTGTCAGACAGGTGACCTTTAAACAGGATGATGATCCGGTCTCAAATCCACTATCGAGCGGCTGAAGAAGAACAAGCGGAGGCTCACTAAACAAAGTCAAAATGCACATTTAACACAATGTTGTGGGAACGTTTGAAAGGGGCACTAAATACAATTCCATGGACGTATTTAATTCCCTCTTAAAAATAAAATCTACTTGGGGGCAAGTCAGAATTTGCCTTCATTACTTTACTACTTTACTTTACTTTTTATTTGATTTTAATTGTCCTTTGGTCAGCGCTTGTTGTTTAAAACCGCTGTACAAATGCAGATCGATAGTTATAAACAAACAACCACACATGCCCTCGCTGCCACGGACACGTTGGGAACACCAGTCAACCTGACATACTGGAGAAATCCCACACAACTACAGGGAAGCACGCAAACTCCTCACAGAAGAAACTCCTGTCGGGAGCTGAAGCAGTAAAAACACAATACTTCCCACTTGCATGTCTACAAGTACACCAGCAACAAAAGAGCTTCATTAAAAAGATAGTAATAAAAATAAAACGTATGCTGGCTTGAATGCTGAATGATTATGTTTGTTCGGAAAAGTTAAATGAATTATACTGATGTTCTCCTCCGCTGTGTTTCCACAGATTTCAGACTTGGAGACCAAAGTGGATGCCTTGAAGACCCCCAAACCATCCTAACTTGCTGCTACTTCCTACCTCCTGTCTGTGACTGGAAGAGGAGGAGCTCTGCCTTCGTTCCGACCAGGGCTGTATTATATACCAATCAATCATTCACTGCATGGACAGGGAGCGGAAGGGATGAATACACCATCTGTAATATCTAGAATCCTCCTTGTGTGTCTTCCTGTCAACCAGCTTGGCAACAAACACAGAAACCACGACCAACAACTTCTATTTCATTTCATTTTCTTCTCTCTTGATCAGTATCTTACTAGGTTCCATCAGTAATACAAAGTGATTTCACAAAAAGCGCTTTTAATTACCTGGCTCATCACAAAGTGCTTTTATAGAGTGACAGAGGACATGAATCCAGAACAGAGGAGAACAAATAAGAAAGGGCCTACTATTGTTGTTGCTTTTAAACTCAGCAGCGCGTGAACCATGTGCTTGGTTTTGTTTTTTTGTTGTTTTTTTTTGAGAAACTCCACAGAATCCTCTCGAAGTCACCAAGCTGACTCTCTCGTCCTGTGCAAACAGCAACCGAATCAACGATAACTAGAATAAATTGTCACTGCATTTTTAGCAAGTTGTTGCAGAGTCAGAGAAGGCACCCTCGTAGTGACACCAAACAAAACGTTAAAAAGGAAGCAGCCACATCAGCAGTTGTAGCCAGCATCGGAGGTGCAGCTGGGACTCCGTTCACGAGTCCTCGGGCCAGATGCTGAACCCGACATCCCAGCTCATGCACTCATTGGTTTTTAGGACAGAAAACGTGTGTGTGCGTGCGTGTGCCTGAATGACTATAGCTTGAAATGTGAATGTAGTGAGTAGTCATCAAGTGTGCTATAAAAATGCAATCCATTTGCCATTTAGTTAAGTAATAAAAAAACAAGATGAAAGAGACACTTTTGATCAAAAACTGTGAAACTGCAGAGAGCCCCTGAAACGCCTGCCTGTGATTTTCCTTTTCTTCTTAAGCAGTGAAAAGACTTGTGCTTTTCTTCTCTGAATGGCGAAGGGTGAAATATTTGTATATAAGTATACATTCATGCAAAAGCCCGGCGGTATTAACTGGATCTGAAAACCGAGAAGAATCAGCGCCGTGAGTGGATGACGACACCTCGCTGTGGAGGGAACGGCTCCGTGTTTCTGACAGTTTCAGCTCTTTTCTATCAGCATAAATGGCAAACAGGGTGTGAATAGTCTACTGTGTGCTTGTAGAGCTTCTAATGTGTATATTTGGTATATTTGTTGGTGTTGAATGCAGTCGGTTTACATGCACAGCCGTTTCCCGTTTTTCTCTCAGCAGCCCAGCTCAGGTTATGATGTAAGCTGAGAACATTCAAGTCCTTCTTTCAAATCCACTCACTCAAATGTCTTTTGGAGTCCGAGAGTTGCTGTAAATATAAAATGATTGGTAAAAGTCGGCTGGCAGAATATATGCCATGATTCTCTTTGAGCTTTTTGATGTAAATGAGTAACTTATGCCTGAGCATGACCTTGAAGGGTGCTTAAATTTATCTGATAAAGAATAATACACTGTCGTGCTGAACTCTCTCAGATAAAATAAATTTGGCAGAGCGGCGACTAATTTTATCTGATATCCGGGGAGCTTTTCAGCGGGAACGTTAGTTTTACTAATTAGCCAATACCTTCTAAAAATAACAAAAATAATAATGACAACAATGATTATTATTATTATAACTGTAGACGTGCCATTGTGAACACATGAAAACTGCCAAATTGACAGCACTAAAGCGTTTTGTCCTGAACTTGTTAAATGTCCATTCTGACCTCAGCGTTGACTGACCCAATGCCATTTTGCGTCCCGGCTTCACATGCGGAGTTGTGGAAATGGGCCTCCCCGTTTATTACTCTGCTTTCAGCTTGTCAGCCTGTACACTGCAGTAGGACCTACCTGTAAGAAGCTATTGATGTGTGCTAAATTTGACTCTTATTCTTTCCTCTTTTTTAATGAATGAACTACAAGTGTCACACGTGAGGATCTGTGACATTACGTTAGGTTTCGGATCAGTAACTGTCCCTTCCCACCAGCTTGCCATCAGTATTTTTGTCCTGCTGCACCAGGATAGCTTAGTCTCCCAGGAATGTGTAGGAAGTCAGGTGGGTGTGGAGCTACAGTGTTTTTCGGAAAATTGTATGCATGTAAACACATGCCGCAGCTGTTGCATTAGGGGTGCCAGTGCCCAGTACCAGTATTATGCCTTTAGAAAATGTTTTTAACTCAACATATCCTCCTGTCCATCATTCAAATATACCTTCTTCTTCTTTTTCCCCAAAACTGAACAACATCTACGCTCATATAAACGCAATAAGTTGTAAGGACGCTCCGTAACCGTTTAAAACGTGAACCACTCAGTTGCTCTTTTGTAGGCTTTTCAAGCAGCAACCTAAAGTTTTGGTGATTTGCTGAGAATAAACGAATTGGCCTCGTCGTTACATGTTTATACAATTATCAGTTGAAGTATTCCGATATTCAGATGGTCCTGGCGTGCTTTCTCATTTATGTGGTTGGTGGAACGGTGCTCAGAAAGACGACGTTCACAGACTAGGAACCAAATCTCAAACAGGCAGATGCCGCTGCTGGTTTCATTCACTGCAGCGGCTGCTTATTGTAAGATCGTTTAAGGTCTGGACAAACTTTCCCGCTCAAACGAGGGCGGACGTGCGTCCAGACGTCTGACTGGTTCATCAGGACGGTACAGCTTGCTGGCGAGCTCTGATTAGGTCACATTACTTGAAAATACTGTTAGAACAGTACAATCCAAAATCTGATTTGGTCTTTTTTGTTATATTCTATGATGAATGCAACCATTTTTGGTTTTGATTGTGTTTGTTTTATATGCTCATATATGACATATACATATATATAAGTGCAATATACTGTATGCATACATGTATATGTATGTATATGTATGTATGTATACTGCACTTACTAGCAGCTAACTACTTGCTCAAAATTCCCTACAGTGCATTTGAACTGAAGCTGATCTGAAATTGTACTACGATTTGTAAGATATTTGTGGTGATTGTGTATTCAGAGATTTTCAGTGACACGTTGCAGCGAGAACTGCTGGGGGATTTCAGTCAGAGACCAGAGTTTGATACTCTGTTGTTGACTCAAATTTCTGTTTTAACACCTTTTTGGCTGACAAACTGTACACTCACTTTATACAGCTGGCATTTCCATGTTTAATTAATTCATTTACTTCAAGTATTTGTTCAAAAGAATTTTGCAGTATGTTTTAAATATTAGCCATACATAATAGAAACGAAAGCATTTCTTTTTTTTTTTTTTAATGGAATGAAAATCAGCCATAAGCAACTCACTGGAGTATTTTGGTTTCTTGAGTATTTTTATGACAGTTTCATCTCTATGTCACTATAAAGTGAGCTGTACAAAAGATGTTTCACCAAATCAGATCACTTTTGATCGAGTCCTGGTCACTTTTGGTTTAACGTGTGAACACAGTAAGTGATCAGTTTGCCTTTTCATGATGTATTATTTAACATGCTGCTTTTGCCTCTACGAAGCCTTTACATGTATTTTCAGTAGAGCTGTCAGTCGGTCATGTCTGCCCATAGCTTGTGTCTGCATTTAAAAAAGTTAAATAAAACGAGGCTGTTGTTACTTATTTTAAGTGTTTGTCAGTGATTTTGCACAAAACTCTGTATTAGGTTTATAAAGGAGGAGAAATGTTTTATGGTAAATTTCTGAAATTTAAGATTGGAAAAAGTTAACTTTCCAAAATAATTTTCATATATATATATATATATATATATATATATATATATATATATATATATATATATATATATATATATATATATATATACATATATATATACATATATATATACACACATAAAATATAATATAGACAGACACAAGTCAGTAATTTCCATTTATTATGTTACAAACCACAAAATGTCTTTTTTTTTTTTTTTAAATATGTCATCTTTATTCACAATAGATCCTGAAAATGAATACAAAATGTTTTTGCAATATCTGGCAAAGTAATAAAGATCTAATTTAGTCAAGTTATATTTTATTTTTTCTGCTCTAAACCAGTTTGGAACTTGTGTTTTGGCAAACTAAATTGGTTTCATTCACGCTGATCTAAAAGTAAAAGATCCATTTTTATCCATTTACAGGGTTCAGGAACAACCTTTCCTCTACGACCCGAGAATGGCCATTTGAAGTGACTTTAATTGTGTAAGAAAACAGGTTTGTATGATCCTGAATAGTGTTCCCTAAGTTGGATGTGTTGGAGCAGGGAAACATCTCGAGGACCTGGATTGAGGAACACTGACCTTGCTGCTTCACATAGGATCAAGTTCCGGCATAGTCAAATGTTGAACATGAGGAAGCGCTGGAATGATGGCACATAAAACCATATGGATAACTAATGTAAAGAGGCACCCTGACTCGAAATGTCACTTCCAGTTAACAAGAGAGATCATTTTCATTCATTCCAGTTCAACTAAACAATTAGTACATTTGACACCAAATGAACATCTTATTGCAATGGCAAGTACATCTGGCTAGTTAGTACCAATCTAAAGAAAGAAATGCATTTAAAGACTGAAAGCCGATAGTCAACAACAGTGAACAGTCAATCGTTTATAACCAGGGCCTCTAGGAATCGTAATCTTAGCGGAGACAACGCTGCGTCTAACCAGTGAAGGCCTGAGCTGTGAAAGTCCTGCAGAAGGCACAAACACTATTGCAGAACAATCTAAGTAGTTAGAGACATTCAGACACGTGTAACACCACAGATAGATTTAACGTCAAACTATCATTTATGGAGAGCAAGAAAAAAAAAGGAGCAAACGATACAAAAAAAAAAAAAAAAACAGAGATCGGAGATGGTTAAATAACACACAAGCGTTTGTAATTGACATCTGTGGATCCATCTTCCTGTTCTTGTGTTAAGCAGCACTTGCTGGAAACCTTTTTGGTTATTTAATTCCTGCTAAAGTCCGAGAAGGCAAATGCTGTTCGTCTTTTCAGGTGGGCTTGTTTTACTGCCTTTATGGTTACAAAACATGAGACTCGTTACCAATTCAGCAAAGACTTGTTAGAAATAGAAATGAGGTCAACATTTGTTTGTTAAAGGGTACGAAGACACATTATGTCAACAGCAGGTCACCGTGAACATAGAAAGACAACTAGTCGTGTGTGTGTTTGTATCCTTGTGTGGCTACACCAACCTATGGGAGAAATGTTTCAACACAGACCCAGACTACTTTCTTAATGAAGAAGGGAGTGTCCTGACAGAAACGAACATGCAAGGGCGTCCGTGACGGGCGCTCAGTCGTCCACGCCTATATTCCGGAACAGATACGACATGGACTCTCCGTTGTGGATCCGCCGGATGGCCTCGGACAGGATCATGCTGATGTCCACCGTTTTGATCTTTGGACACTGGAGCTTCTGGCGTTCGTGGGGAATTGTGTTGGTCACCACCACCTAAGGGGTGAGAAAAATACCAGATGATAGAGGTGTAGTGGGAATCCGAGAGTTTAGTTTACTGCAAATGCTATTAAAAATAAAAATAAAAAGTACTACTCGGTATTTCACATGAGAGCACACTTGCCTCATCGATAGCAGACTCCTCTATAAACCTGGGCGCCTCGGAGGAAAGGAGGCCATGCGTTGCCATGACAAAGATCTTGTAGGCTCCTCTTTCCTTGAGTGTCTCTGCTGCCGCCACAAAGCTGTCAACGTCGTCAATAATATCATCCTGCAAACCAAAGAGGAGGTCAAAACTCACCCCGTTAAAGGTGCATAGCACACTCTGGTGACAGCGTGCCACTGCAAACACGTTTCACTCGCAGGCTCAAATCCCGGCGATCAAACTCACCACTATGATGGCGATGCGTCCTCCTACGTCCCCTACCACAGTGATGGGAGGCTTCTCTTTGGGGATCAACACTGCAAACAGAAGTTAAAGACAATTCTGCTGAGGTGCTGCAAGTCACAGTAGGCTGCCATGTGTGTGAGATCCTGATTGTGTGTGTGGTTTACATGGTATCTCCATGCTGGGGTGAATGGCTCCAGTAGTCTTAACAGTGGGGGGTGAATGTCGTCCATCTACCTGGTCTGACTCTGCATCTTGAGCTTCACCGTGGATCACTGCAATACCCAGACGCAGACGCTCTGCAAACGACTGAGCCCTGCGGACCACCGCCCTGTCATTACCTCGTCATAACAACTTACTCTTCCACTTATCCTTCGCCAAAAGGAAGTACAAAAATAAGAAATGGCAAGGGAAATAATGTATAAAAGTTTTGAAGCAGCTGTGAGCAAGGGCAAGAATGGGAGTCCATATTACAGTTGATTTAAAATGTACGTTATAGCACTAAAACTCGGCACATGTAAGTTTAATTCATAAGCAGAGTTAAAGAGGAGAACCTACCTTTTGGCAGAAGCTGGGGATTTGGCAACAATTACAGCATTTCTGTAGTCGGGGATCTGGGGGTTAATTAAGTAAATTAATTTAAATCAGTGTTGGGGCTTTTATAACAAGGTGTCACAAGCATAAAGTTATTCCGTGGACGTCGGTCCCCAGTTAAAGAGAAGAGGCTCCAGAAGTTGGCTGCAATGTGAACACGACACATTCAAATACACAGATTTACCTGTCTGACGTCCTGACAACCTGCTGACAGTAACTTTACACTGGAGACCGACACAGATGAGATACAGGCCTCAGATCAGTCAAACGAGTGCATATATGTGATGTCTGTGTACATTTAAAATAATGTTTATGATAAGAAGTGGACTCCATCACGCATTGTACCGACTACACATCTCAGCACCTTTTGGATCCAAATGTTTTATGTAGGAGGGGCCGGTGTCATCAGACTGACGGCTATGAACTTTAATGCTGTACAGCAGTATATTCGGGGCGCATTTCTTTGCCGGTCCAGTTACACTTTCACGTATCGTCAGTGCCGTCGTAGGAAGAGCTGTAGAGCTCAGGACTTTTACGTCACCCAGATACTGATTTTAACAACATCTCTGAAATCTTCAGGCAGGAAGAGTTTAGTCGTCTGCCTGTTTAATATGTTATTGAACTCAACAACATTAAGCTCATTTAAGGACGCAGAAAATGAAGAGCACGTGCATAAGTGGTTTATCATCATCATTATTATACCTCTTCCTGGATGTACTGAAGCAGGAACGGAGAGGCTCTCAAATTGTCCACTGGAATGTTGAAGAAGCCTTGAATCTCTTTCTGATGGAGGTCCATGGTGATCAGGTGGGTGAGACCTACAGAAAACAAACGTACAAACACCTTTTCATGTGAGCTCATGCGACTCACAAATGGTCCGTTACTCTGCGTAGGGGCGCATTCCTCTGACGTACCAGCTTTACACATCATGGAGGCAATAAGCTTGGAAACAATAGAGCCCCTCTTCCTCATCTTACACTGCTTGCTGTAGGGGAAGTAGGGGAGAACACCGGTGATACTTCGAGCACACGATGTCCTGCACGCGTACACCATAATCAGCATCTCCATGATGGTGGTGTTCACGTCCCTAATACAGCCAAAAGATGAAGAGGCGGAGATTTTTATTTATTAATGAACATCACATGACTGAATGTTTTAAGATAAACCTGGGTCTTAACATTTAAGAGTATGCAGAAGTTCTTACTTGGACACCGTCTGGATGACAAAAACATCTTTGCCCCTCACCGACTCCTGGATCTGTACCCGCGTTTCTAAGGTAACCAAACAAGATGTGAGAGGGGGTAGAGTCAACGGTGGAAATAACAACCAGGTTACATTAGTACAGACCACTCACGGTGTCCTAATCAGCTATTAAAGCATCTGTGTGTATAATGTAGGTTGTTAATGCTACTTTTCCTCCATTAAACCAACACACTGCAACTATAATAAGCTTTACATTAACTAAAAAATACACAAAAAATAAAAAATAATTGAAGTATGGTGTAAAAACATCTTCAGTCTTTTTCACACTGGTTGGGACCGTGGGACCGGTGCGCCTTCACGCGTGGTGGTATCCAGCATATACACATGGGTGTTTATAAGCATATTTATGCATATATACAAGCATACTTGGGTTTGTGCGTGTTACTAACGGGGAAAGGCAGCAGCTCAAAGAGACCACGGTTGTTTCCCCGCGTTTCCATCGATGGTGTACATAGTCTTAATCTTAGGGACGTCTCTACTGAACACCCATCATCCTGCCGTCCACAAACACAATGAATCCACGTATTTGAAAGGAGGTTTTCTGCGTTATATTTGTAAGCTTTGCCTTTAATTCCACACAACTCCATTTTGTTGTCATCTGGAGTATTTTTAATTGCTTTTAAACACCAGCAACATCATTCTAAGCTTCGGTCTTTCACAAACATTTCGGCTGCCTGTGTTTCTGCACAGCTCTTTGGTCAACAATAGCCGTCACAAATGTGCTTGAAAGTCTTTCTGACCGAGATGAGACTCCACTGGTTTGCTCTCTTGTCAAAGCTGTTGGTGCTCCAGGAACAAGCATGTTAGAAACAGGATCTAAGAGGAACCTTAAGGCTAAGACATCAGCCGCCAACTGAGCAGATGTATTGTTGTTTATATTTGTGCACCTTTTAGGCTGAAAATGCACTGTTGACTTAAGTTCATTGAATATAACGCATTGTATTGCTCCCTGACAGAAACTTGATCTTAATGTGATCTTTATGTCAATTCTTGTACGTCTACCTTGTTTCTACCTTCACCAAAAACATATTAATCTCAATGAGACAAAGGAATAAATCATCATCGCCAAAATACCTCTGTTAGCTTCCTGGTACACTTGCACCTTGCCGAGCTCGACACCCAACCGCCTGAGAAAGACAGAGAGAAAAGAAAAAAGGGAAAACTTATTAGTCAGACTTGGACATTGATTTTCTTTAAGTTCATATACAGAAGAATACAATCAAATCTTTCTCAATGAGTCAAAAAAACGTCTTGTGGTCAGTCTTTTCTGAAGGGACAATACAGGCAATCTGAGAACCACAAAACATCACATGAGGGGGCATCACATGAGGTTATCAGACCCGGGTCTCGCTTCAAAGACTGACGGGAAGAAGAAAAGAGTTTACGAATCAACACAGCTTTCAGAAAGTCAAAGACAGAGAGGACCTTTGGTGGATTTGGTGGACAAACTTCGGCTCCTACACACTGGCCCCTCATTTTTAAATGTTTAACTCTCGGTCCAGGCAGACTACGAGGTTCTGTCCAGTCCACCACAACTTCACATCTGGGGGGGCAGTAGTATCATGTTGAGGTCAAACCCGAAGCTGGGCTGTTGACCTTGGTTTCAACGTGATCTGGGGAGGCAGCTCAACTTCCCAGACCGTGTTGCAACAACCTTCTGCCGTGTTGCAACAACGGCATCGGGTTAAGTACCAGCAGCTGTTGGAGAAAGCATTTCTACCAACTGTCCTGACTGGAGCAGTATACTCAACACCTTCACCTCTCCTGCAATGGCACCGACCCCCAAAACAACCAACCCTCAGCAGCAAACTGAGCTTTCATCTCCACTTGATGTTCATGCCATGTTTTCAAAGAGTCCAGGTAGCCTCTCTTTCTGTCATTATTCAGATGGCTCCACTTTGGATGATGAGAAACGCCAGACTTCCCTGTGCAGTCCTCGTTGACGAAGCTAACCACGCCATCACTTCTTTCCCATGCTCCAGCATGATGTGATCTAGAAGGTCACTGAACTCCACTTCACCCTGACCTGAAGCAAAAAGCATCCACGTTTTTTCATTTTGAGCTGTTAGAACTTCTCTCAACTCATTCCACTCCCACACTGTAAGTACTTTCGTCTTATTTGTTACGCAAAACGCCATTCCTTCATTTCCAGAATCAGTGCAGATTGTGGAAATGAAGGAGCCAGTGTCCAACAAAGACGCCAATTCTAGAGACACTGTAAAGATCACTCCATCTTCACACTATGGTCTGCTCTCACACTGAAAGGACCGAAGTAGTTGGCCGCCACACATGTTCCTATCATTGACAAAGAGATATTGTTCTCAATGACACAAGGGAGTCAGAATCATCATCACATCCTCAGTAAGCTCCAGGCACACTTGCATCATGTACCTGGTCAGTAGCCTGTTGGTAGATCTTCCATTATTTGCTTACCCAACTTAACCCCATATTATCTGCAAATTACAATTCAATTTTTATTTATATAGTGTCTATCACAACACAAGTTGTCTCTAGGAGACCCAGAACATGATTTCAGAGAAATTATTTCATAAACAACAGCAGGTAAAAACTCCCCTAGTGGGAGAAAAACCTTAAACCAAACAGCGGCAAGACAAACTCCCCTTTAAGAGGGAAGAAACCTGGATCATGAGGAGGGACCAGCCGGGTAGGACAGGAAGTAAAGAGAGAAGAGACAGACACACCGTCAAAGGTACAAAAGACAAGACAGATTAGTACAACTATCCGTCAGTATCAGAACTAGGACTTCCATGTATGTATACCTGATACATGGTTAGTTGGACTACAGAGACGACTGTATAAACAGGTGTAGACAGCAGACACTGAGGTGGTCAGAGGGTGGGACTGCAGGTCAGGATGTCAGCAGGTCTCCAACAGAGACATCAACAGACAGGTGGAGGTGAACACTGTTCTACAGGACCCTAAATGCTTGAGAATCTGTTAGGCGTTTTCTACTGTTGGGTATTGCTGCTTTATTGAGCCTTCCCACCATTGGCAAGAAAAAGAAAAATCAAATCTTTCATCCGGCGCTGGTTCAGGTTTGCAGATATAACCGCTCTTCTTCACTCGATGTTCCCCTTTTCAAACCAATTATTTACTCATCAAACCTCACCAAGTGACAGCACTGAATGATGGCGTTTTCAGCTGCATCAACATTTTCCTCCCAGTGTACCTATGAATCTGTGCAATTCCCTTTCCCCTCTTTCCTGCTGTTGATCTTTGCCAAGTACACTTTGTGACACTTAAGTCTTGCACATTTTCTCTTTTCACTCAACAACTTTATCAGCCTTTTAACCATCAGAAACCAAGCAATTGACATTTAAGCCTTTTCCCTGAAGAAAAAATGAAGTTGTTGGCTTGTCAGATTCTTGTCCTAGAAAGAAATAGCTGAAACATTTAACGTATCCTCGATGATCACACCACTTACTGCGCTTTCACTTCACCTCTGAGTCACCACTGTAAGAACCGCCGTTTACAATATTAACAGGCCATTCAGACATTAAAACCTTTTAAAGGAGAATATCTGGGTGACGGATACACCTGCTGCTTTTCAGCAGATACTCACTTTCACACCCCAAGAGAACAAGAAGAGCAGAGCTGCTGAAGCATCAACCTGTATTCAGTGAGACCGTGTAACATCGTCCCCTGGTCGCCACATCAGGTGAAGAAACTCTGCACCCTCTCTGCACAGCACCATGAAGTTTCCCTCTACCAAGAGTGACTTCAGTCAATAATGTCCACAGTTGAGCTCACCTGTTCTGTTCATAATCTCCATGAACGGAGGTCTTCTGTGGACATTTCTGGCTTTTCCTCTCATCTGTCTGTGAAGTGGTGATTGTATTGCGTCATCACCCGTTTCTCTTCATCACCAACGCATATTCAGTCAGCTGTAAAAGCAGGATAGCTGGTCCCGGCCTTGCCGACTCCCCTCAGTGGTCACCCCCAACAGGGTTCTGAAGGTACAAGGTCCTTCACCCTTTCCGTTAACAAACTCCCCTGATCCCGTTACTTTAGGAACATTGGACCCAACTAACAACTCCACATCGGCAACGATTTCTGATTTTTCCACAGCATTCACACGTGTCTGAGCTCTTGATTCCTGTTTGGAATTTTATCACGAGACACAGACAGCTTCATGTATACACAACAGAATTTAAAGCAGTTGCCACTGTTAAGTACACCTAATCAACGACAGCTGTCAAACTTTACTCACTGCTCTCAACAGAATCTCACTTCTAACTCCCTACATGAGTCGTTCAAAGCAAAAGGTGGTCGTTCCGTCAGGATATAGAAGCATCTATGCAACATTTTCCTGCCCTTCATAACCTTGACGCGTACAGGCACAGTTACCAAGGCCCAATCTACAGTTCAAGTCCCTTTATGGCCATACATCTTCAGAGAAATCACACAACTCTCTTCAGATATTTCACGTTGCGACATCTCTGGTAAACCTTTGTTCTCTTAGGGATTGATGTAAATGGCGAGAAGGCGCTTCGGGTTTCACATTTCACATGGTAAATAATTGCAACACAGTCTTGATTTATTTGTCCAACAGATAAACACCCAAAACAGGGCCCTTTGTTCTTCTTTTTCTTGTCAGTATCATCTTATCCATTTCAGGACAGAACTCCAATCATTAACTCGTCACACAGTAGACATACCTTTGGAGAGGTATTACGCAGTTTCTTTTCTCTTTGTATTTGAGTATGCCTCTGGAATCAGCAGGCAGCAAAACTGTTTTGCGGAATAGATGAATCTGGAATATTTGTAGTGAAGGTAATAGATCACGGTATTTCAACTAAATTTACCAGGTCACAGAAACATGCTTGGCCGTGATGTCCAGCAGCTCATAATAAGTGTATCTACCCGTTTCCCTGTGTTTAAATGGAAACATCTGGATAAGAACATACATGTTGGATACAGAGCTCATCTCGGACATGTAAACAATGTCTTCCACATTACTGCAGCAGATACAGAAATTCAAGGCAGGAAGAAGACACATGGTCAGAGTGCATTCTCCATATCTGCAGTGGCTTTTGTTTTTCATTTCCAAAATGGTCTCTTAAAAGTGCTTTTGCTCTTTGATATCCACTGTTATGTGGCACATATTGCCAACTATGTACTAGGTCTCTAAGTTGTTCCTCCATATACTGTTGCAAACAAACAGTCCACACAACTAGCGGCTTTTTATTGTCTAAATGCTCTTAGAAATGTAGTTGAAAGGGTCTCCACATGAGGGATACTCTCGGGAGTAAAGAAAGTGAGGACTGTTGCTGTCGTTGAAGAGCTTCAAACCAGGAACAGTTGTGTCAAACTGCCTGCGTCATGACAAGGTCCTTCTAGCTCCTGCAGGTGGAGGACTGAATTGATGTTATTGTCATCCTGCATTTCCACTGGTGATGCAGGCAGATGGATGAGATGATGCACTGAACTTGTTCTACCCTGAAGATGCCATATACGACTTCATTCTCAGGAGTTCTAGGACTCTTTACATCTAACACCATGTGCTTAAAGCTTAAGAAGCTTTAATGTTTGAACAGCTACTTGACTTCATATTTCAAGCAGTTCTTTTTTCTATTATTGTTTTTTTTTTTGTGGATCTGAATTATAAGCTATTATAAGCTGCATCAACCACTAGTTTGTTTTGCACAAAATACTCAGAGGCCAAAAATGATGTGCAAACTATATTTGGACATCACAGTACAAGAAACGGTAATTGCTACAGTTAATAAACACATTTTTTTTGTTGTAATTTTTGACTGTTTATCTTTAAGATTTTCTACAAGCGTTTAGCCTACAGTGCAGTGTTTCTCAGTTCAGGTCCTCGGCCCCCCTGTCCTGCATGTTTTAGATAACTCCTTGTAAAACACAGCTGATTCCATTTAACAGTGGTCATCAGCGGGTCATCAAGGTCTGCACAAGTCTGTTACTGACACACTCATGTCCAACATGGTGTGCTGGAGCAGGGCAGCATCTGAGACCTGTAGGACAGGGGGCCCCGTGGACCGGACTTGAAAAACACTGGTCTACGGTAAAAGATACCCTGTAACTGTTGTGAGAATGTGTGCATCTATACACGTGGATGCAGACATGGACGCACTAACTACTGTTAGGTAAAGGCTCTGCTTGCATAAATGTGCTACATGATTTTGACTTGGAAAACATCAGTAACTTCAACCTCTACTCACTCCGCAATTTTCTTGCCTAACTCGCGGCTTGAGGGGTGCGAGTTGGCAGTGAAGATAACCAGGCCACCTTTGGTGTGGTTCATGTCTCTGGGGTCTCGGCCGCTGCTCTCGCCACACTCAGGCAGTGGATCCCTCGGCACCCACTCTGCACTGAGACCTTCCTGCAGTCCACAAACAGTAACTGTTACTTGAGATGTATATAAACAAAATCTGTCAGCTCTCACAACTCTGAAGAGAAACCGGAGAAACGTTCTGGTTAGTCCTTATTGAAGATGCTGGTTTCAGTCACGATCACAGCATCATCACATGATGCACTACAGCAGCTATAATTAATATCTTTTAATCCAGTTTTATATCAGAAGCTATTATACGCATTCACGTCCATGATAAAACCCCTAGTGTGCATCTCCTAAATCATGGAGCTACAAGAAAAACTCTCTGACTGCGTTGGGCCATGTGTGTATTTATAAGTCAAATAAAACCTTAACAGGATGTAAAGTTTGTGTAACAGTAACACAGAGCGGTGCTAATGAAACTATGTGGACGAACTGAGATTAGATCAAATGTTTATCTTGGGTCTCCCTGCCGCTTCAAAGGGACATCTGTCCTTTAATCAGCGAGCCCCGCGTGTCGACCGCGGTGGGGACCTCTGCTCACGTCACACGGTCACGACTCTGCCCGAACAACGGCGGGTTCGC
Organism: Xenentodon cancila; assembly: GCA_014839995.1. Taxonomy (NCBI): domain Eukaryota; kingdom Metazoa; phylum Chordata; class Actinopteri; order Beloniformes; family Belonidae; genus Xenentodon; species Xenentodon cancila. Next base: position 24,174,568 of record CM026214.1, read on the forward strand.
TCCGCACGTTCACACTTCTCTGACTCTTTAGGGAAACGGTGTTGGGGTAGACTAGTATAGAAATAAGCGTTGTATAAAAGCATTTAGTCCAATTATGTCGAATTACCGACTGGTAGTGTGAAATGTTTGGTTTCAGTATTACGAGACAACGGCTAACTAACGGTAATAACGCGATATCTGGCTCAAAATAATCATCTGTGCGAATTGATTTGTCACGCGACTGACAATTGGTCCCTGTGGTTGAATATAAAAAATAAACTCCATTGCAAAGGAAAGGCGATGATAAGAAAGCCGGGTTCCTCACCAGCTTGTGCGTTAGGTCCGGTTACAAGCTGCAACCAACAGTGTTCGTCCGGGCGGACCTCCGACTCCTTCAACCTGCTCCCTTCGACTGTCCGACACCGTGACGTTCGGGCTCTGACGGACGTACGCTTTGACCAATCACAGGCCAGAAAATTCAAAAGGCATTCCCTTCAGACGCCTTCAAGGACTGCTCGTGAACACGTAACAATCGCTTACAAATATTGAAAAACGATTGCGTCCAACCTATTGTCATGCGGTTTATCTTTGTTTTTTTTTTAATTATTATTATTTTATCTTCCACCGTTTTTGCTGGCTAACTAGTTACACAATTTTTCAGCTGATTCAGCCATTCATATATCACAACGTTCAGGTCGTTCAGCATTTTAATGCTATGACGTTTGGTATTTCAAATCCCGAACCCTCAAATTCTTGAAGGACCTTCACCTCTTTCAGACCTTACTACTTCAGCACACTTTTATGGCGCTAAAACAGTCTCAATATTCACAAATGCACAAGACAGGATAACAAATGCACAGGATGTTTCACAGGTGGGTATGACAAGATTCACAAATGTATTTTTGATGCACACACAAATATAACCTGATTTACAAACAGCTTGTGGTCTGTGGTCGTGTGTGAATTTCTGAGACTCCCTTGACTTGCCTCATCCCACAAATGTCTCTTTTAAAACTGCAACCACTCAGATATATTCCTTGTTTCAGCCATTAAGCCATTCAAACCGTGTTACATGCATGTGGATTTCAATCAGTTCGACATAGCTTCCAGCAACGACAGTGGAGCGATAAGTGAAACATCTGTGAAACATCTAATATAACATGTTTGGCTACTTAATCCCCTTGTTATGAGCAGTTGTTAGTGTGGTTTGAATGGGTTAATGTGATTGGCTTATGAGTAAAGTGCATTCTTATGATTGGCTGAAACAAGGAAGCTATCTGATTGATTGCAGATCATTCCAACCATATCTGTACCCCAGCAAGCTTCTTGCTATCCATCAATTTTCTATACCTGCTTTATCCTTTGCAGGATCACGGGGGTCTGCTGGAGCCTATCCCAACTCATTAGAGAGAGACATGGATCCACTCTGGACAGGTCGCCAGTCTATCACATACAAACACCTACACCTATGGGCAATTTATAATGATCAACTTAGTATGAGGGAGAACAAGCATGGGGAGAACATGCAAACTCCACACACACAGATCTGTGTGTGCAGTTTGCACACAGATCTGCCGGGACGGGGAATCGAACCAGGCAACAGTACCAACCACTAATACACCTGCCCTGAAGATCATTCATGTTTAAAAAAAGACATTTGTAAGTTGAGGGGAGTGAATCTCACTCATTTGTGAATATTGAGGCTGTTTTATCTCCATAGTCTCAGACCTGACAGATCTCAAACAAAGTGAGGGGACTGTGTAATGCTGACGTTCTTTTGTGTGTGTGTCTTCATGCTCTCAAACCTAGAAGATGTATTTGTGTAAAACGCATTTTACCCTGAAACTTGACATCATATTTCATATAATTCACACAAGACTGAAATGTGATGTTTTTATTATTATTGCAGTGAGCTGGTGTTTGTGCATGTATGTTCTCAGTTACATACTTTTAATTTGACCCGTTATGGGATCTGTTTTTTTTTATAAAGCAACACTCAAACAGAAATTCTCTGTGTTCACTCGATATAGCTAAGTGCCTCACAGTTTCACCCCTTGAACAAATATCAAAACCTCTCCCAAAGCTTATGGTCCTGCCTAACAAAGCCAGAAGAACAGCTCACAGAAACAATGGTATAGTACTATAGATGGAAGTATGTTCATCCATTACGTATGTATAAATCATGCATTAGTATTTCAACAGCTCCAGGGTAGTGAGCTGCTCTTTCATTAGATAGATTTAAAAATAATTACTCAGTATCAAATGGGCTACTCTTAAGTATTCTTATATAACTGACTGGATATGTGGAGGAGGCAGGGAGCGGCATCTAAGCACTGCACACTGCCCACACTGCCCACACACACAATGCAGAAGAGAGTGGAGTTTAAAATCTGGGGGAGGGTGGACAGAGGGACAGAAAGCCTTCAGTATCAGTGGAAGAACAGGGTCAGATTCACTGACGTGTCCTCGTCTGATGCACCATGTGTGCATTCCACATAGGTTCTCTACGGTACATGTGCAGACTTTACAGGTTTGAGAAGGCATTAAATAGTTAACTCCTCACATGAACACAAGAGGTCAATTCTGAGACAAATGTGTTTCAAATTATGACTTTGATATTTTGGTGGATGAAGGATGCACGTCAGTGCCCCGCGTTTGTCCGCTGTCCAGCAGGTGGCCAGCTTAGCTAAGCTGAGCACAAACCCTGAGACGCTGACGCCTGTCCAACGTCTTGTGCAAACGTTGCTGATTTAGTCACAATGCATGAGACACAGTAAGGTAACAGTTGGTATGATGGAGTTATTTTCAGTGGTAAACTGCCCTGCAACTTTTATTTTAGATGTGTTGCTACCATCAAGTTGAACAACAAATAAATAAAATATAATGATAATAAATCCTAAGGTCACACATGTCCTCAGTCTAGATTATTTATATATTTACTGTCCTGTTTTATTCTATTCTGACAACTGTACTATTGCAGACATTACCTCGTTTTTGAGTCACCTACTTCTACAAAACAGTACTACAATATGAGTTTAAGAGTTTTCAGAACATGGAATCGTGTCTAAAATGACATTTTACACCGTGTACAAACAAGCAAACGCCTCTGTGTCTTGGTAGATCTCGACTGACGGCAGCGTCACGCAGAAGCGAGCGGTAGGTGACGCGCTGCCGCGGTCTCTCCCGTCGCTTCGTGGCCTCGGGTGGTACCTTTATGGGGGCAGTTATGGTCTGTTGCTTCACTTGGGCAGGTCCAGCTTCAGCAACACTGTGTGCTCAAAAATAAAGCCGGTTTTTAATAGGAACATACTTTTTTTTTTCTTTCTAATTTCCCCCTAATGACGCTGGGCTTTTAAAAGACGACAATCGCACGAGTCATCGCGCTCAAACCGAGAAAGATTGGGACAAAATAATAAGGGCATGGGACACATAAATACAACTTTGAACAAAATATTGTGACATTTTACACGAGGACTGCAAGTCATATTCATAATCAAAGGTGGTCCAAAATATTTTTTTAGTTTTATTTTTTGAAGTGTTGTTTATTTGTTTCGTTCACGGGGCAGACGGTCATGTAGGTCTAATGGATTTAACTACGTCCACCATCATCAGCTGGGAGGGAAAGCCACGATTCAGTGTGTGTCCTGATCTAGTGAACCAGCACGCGGAGCTGGACTCATTTATTGTCTTCGCGTCTTCGTGGAAATAAAAATCTCTCCTCTGTGGAGCAAAGACAAAGAGCTACAAGAACATTCAGGGAAAGATGAAAAGGGAGGCGGGAGAGGACCACGCTTCTGATCCGCCCCCAAGTTGCAGCAGACGAGCCATTTAGCTGCACTAGCTGGGCCAGCTGCGAGCGCCTATGCGCCCCCCCACCCCCACCGCCACCCCGCCTCCACCTCCACCACCGTACTCCCCCACGCGGGGAAAATCATTACCAAATACAGAGAGGCAGGCGAGCTCACGCGGAGCGATGGCTGCTGCAGCCGCGCCGCTGGATTGTATTTACGACGCAGATCACGAGACGAGCTCAACCTCTGGAGACGCCCGAAACGCACAGACCTTCACGGGAGGTGTTCGGAGCCCGTGAGGGCCCCCTCGCATCAGTCCGTTTCGTTTTCCTCAGTGTGGGTCTGCTGCGCTCTTCTCGCGGTCGGATTCTCTTGGAGCGCAGCTGCAGGGCAGAGCGGCCATCCTCCGGGCTGATGAGCAGATGTGGTCTGCGATCAAATCATGGAAACCTGAGCGTTCATCTCCTCTGACGACACACTGCCTGTTCGACGCCAGCGCGCTTCTACTCAAGTCTTGAGCGGCCCTGAAGCCCCCGGTCCTGTCTCCATCCAGCAGCGCTGTACGTATAGGCGGGGTGGAGGAGGAGGAGGTGGTGGGGCCAGAACATCCCTCCATCCCACCGTGTCTATCCCTCCCACTCTCCCTCATAGTTTCAGCTTCCCTCGCTCCGTCATATGCCAGAGCTATAGGGGGTGTCATCTAGCCTGGGAGCCAGGAGGGTGGAGGGAGGCTGTTTGTGGCTGAGGAAGACGCACCCTCCGCCCGGCGAGGCTGGGTTGAAGCGCCCCTGTGTTGAAGGATGCTGCTGGAGTAGAGCGGCTCACAGGGGAAGATGGGGAAGGATCAGGAACTACTGCAGGCGGTGAAGACCGAGGACCTGCTCACCGTGCAGAAGCTGCTGCAAAGGCCCCGTCCAGGGAAAGCAAGTAAGACATTCTGTTCTGCTGTACTGGAGGCGCCTCATATAAGAGCGTAACACATCTACGGGTTTCTACAGAAAACGTGCCACCCGATTAAGCCTCGATTAAGCCATATAAAAGTTCAAGCCATTTCGAGTCATTTTGGCTGTTTAATCGCCAACAGCACTGATGTAGTCTGAGATGCAGGTGCGTACATGTATGAGGGTGTCTGGAGAAATCCAGAGGGGAGGGGTTGCATGATAGGTGTGTATCAGGGAAAATTAGTGGTGTGATTGGAGAATGATAGTGTGTCTCCAGACCTCTGTGTGGGTGCACTGCAGCAGAGAGCGGGAGAGAGAGAGAGAGAGAGAGAGAGAGTGGGAGGGATGGAGAGGCAGAAAGGTTTGTGTTTATGGACGTGACCCTGCCTCTCCACTGAGACATGATACTGGTGGCTTTGTGACTGTCAACTGCACAGCACACAACACACACATGCCAGTGATGAGGAACTGGAAATTCTATTCTATTCTATTCTATTCTATTCTATTCTATTCTATTCTATTCTATTCTATTCTATTCTATTCTATTCTATTCTATTCTATTCTATTCTATACTGCACTACTGTCATTAATGACTCTGCTCTTCTAATCCTATGTTTTCTGCAGGCATTGTTAGCACCAGTGTTTTGCTTGCACAGCCCACTCTGATGTGTGGGCAGTGCAGCGTGAGGCCAGAGGGAGCTGCAGATAGATCCTTCTGTAGAAGCTGCTACGTTCCTGAGCCTTCTGCTGTAATTCTGCACGGCCAGTTATCAGCAGAGAGCAAAGGGTGCTATAGGGCTGCAGGGATTACGTTTTCTACCATTTTGGTTTTGAATATTCAGCCAGAGATGCACCATTCAGCCTTATTCAGATAAAGCATGTATGGGGTGAACCTCACTATCCACATGTGCAAACACATCCAGTCTTGTGTCCCTGAAGAAGCATCTGAACTGCTGCTGACACTGGAAAAGGCTCTACATAGCAGGGGACTTAATCATCCCAATAACTGGTGCTGGCAATAGGGCAGCCTGTGTACACAGCAAAAATGAGACTTTTTTATTTTTAAATCATAATTCCCAGCGAAAGGGTACATTTTGAAGTTTAAACCTTTTCTATTAAATCTGGAAACTATGTTTGAGGTGCAGTAGATGACAAATATCACCCTCAGTGGCACATATGGCTTTCTAACAGTTGTATAGGAACTCATAGGATGCACAGAAACAAAGTCTTTGAGTTTCAGTTAAGCAGGAAACCCTCAGTTTTTGGCCTGAAGGTTATCTAGAGCAAACATACCAGGTAGTAGGTAGCACCAGGTAGTGCCCAAAAATAGTGTCTGTGGAGCTCAGTAGAGGACATTAGGTAACACTTTATAATAAATGTCACTGGACATTGTGAACACGTGCACATGATTTAGTCTACTGTTTACAGTGTGTTTCAAGTAGAGGCCTCAGTCTCTTTCTGTTGTTTAGTACAATGAAATGTAAAAGGAATGGCAAGCTGATTAACAAACCTTCACGGCGAAAGACAGTGGCAGTGACTCAGAGTTGTGCAGAAAAGGTAGAGCCAATCCTCAGTGGGTTGCAGTTAACACAGAAGGTGACCAAGGTGGATGCTGAAAAAAGAGATTGTGCAGGTGAACGCTGCAGTGCACGTGGTCGGCTGGGTGTCTGGAGGTTTATCAGAATCCACACCGTCTAGAGCTGGTTCACGTTACACCCTGCAGTACGATCCTGCAGGATCTCCAGGAAATCATTAATGTGAGTAATTAAGAGCAGTCAATTTAAAAACCAACCTTTGGGCTGTTTTGCAGAGGCTCACATATGTAGTACACAGTGAACGAAATAAGAGGGAAGCGGGACAGTGATGTCCCCACCGCAGCGGCGTTTGTACTGAAGTAACCTCGTTTCCTGAGTATCCTTCATTTCAGGGGGCTCGAAGACCTTAAACTCTTAGTGGCCCGGTGTAACACTGGAGCAAGACGATTCCTGCGTCCAGCTTCGTCAGCTCCGTTTGGAGACCTGTTGCAGAGCTGCCAGGGAATCACTCATCCATCTGTCGTCTAATGTGTAGGCCGCCATGGCGTTTCAATAAACATTTAAAACCACTCACTGTTATGGCTGCATTATCAGTTGACAGGAGAGCTTTATGGCTCCACACTTGAGGTTTAGCCTTCTCCAACTCACACCTGAGGGGCCTGACGTACCACTGAGCTCTCCTGAAGGTTTTTAAATCTCAGATCAGGGCTTGACCCTGCTCAGCCGCTCTCCTCCTCATCCTGTCCGCATGACAGAGAATTTCCCCCGTTTGTGTAACTGGTAGATAATGCAGCTAATGCTGCACTAGACAAGCTGATTTGTTTCATGTTTTTCGCGGACGCTGAAAAACAAAATAAACACCGTATTTGGGGGAGTGCCAGTGTCACTGCTCGGCTTATTTGCCAAGCAAAAACTAAGACCAGAAGCAGAAAAAAAAAACAAAACAAAAACAGAAAGAGAAAGTGGGAGCAGCAGGACGGCAATGACAGACTGGAGGTGAGAGTCCCAGACAAACAGACATGTTTGTGACGAGCTTTAAACGGCTCACGACCTCGAGAAAATGCGCGTGTGTGTGTGTGGCGGAGACCTTGAGTGCGACCTCAGGTCGGTGTGGTTGTCAACGGTTTTGGTCAGTGTTTGTGTTTCCGTGTCTGTGGTGACGTCTGTGTGGCTCTTTATTCATGTTGCCAGTCGCTGAGGAGCATATCAGCGTTTGTTTCTCTGAGGTTAGAGACTTTTATGACACACGTGCTTCCATCACTAGTCGCCTCATGTTAAAGCTCACAGACCCTTCTAGTTACCAGTTTCCCCGCCCCCAACCCCCTTGCGCTTTTTCTGACCCCCACCTAGTTTTATATGTGGATATGCGAGGCTGGCAGTAGGAGTGGAGCAGATGACTGCATCCACATCAGTGCACATTCACAAAGGAGCAGCAGAGAGGAGTCTTTTTGGTCCGCTGTGTTCTGTCTGCTGCTCCACGCCTGGGTGCCGCCGCCGCCGCGGAGAACCGCGTCCAGATACGATAAACGCAGCTTGGCTGCGTTAATGTTCAAAAATGCATTCGATTTGACACGATTTGCTGGTGTTTCTGTTCATTTGTAACAACAAGAGTAAGTAAAGGAAACATGGAAAAAAAGAAAGTTCATGAAGTAGTTGAGACAGTCGAGTTCCTTAGTGTTAATGTGGGGATTAATCTGCATCACCTGCAATTCACGTCGTGCTTTTATGCTTTCGGGACGTCTACTTACTCTCAGTTGTCCGTACCGGCATGGTAGCAAACCAGACTCAGGACCTTCTATGAACTCAGATAACTCAGACATTTTAAATCTCCATCAGTTTAGCTTTAAAAAACCAAATGGTTAATTTTTTAAAACCTTGCCATAAGTCATAAACCCGATGATAACGACACGAAACTGCAAAGACATCGTCTGCAGTCAATTAACTTCAGTCCTTAAGAGGCTTAAATGACATGGTGCCAGTTGAAAACGTCGCCGTGTCATAAACGGCTGGATGGGATCAAAGTTCAGCTCTTGAGTGATGTGCTTGGACGTTGCTGCTTGGTGTTTACAGTGTTGATGCTGTTAGAGTATTTAAACTACTTCACATGTGAAGCACTCAGTACTGTCAGTGTTGTGTGAGATGACAGCGGATGTCCTCAGACCCGAAGGACCAACTTCTCAGCGGTGGAGAAGTGCTGAACTACCCACGACTGCCCAGTGATGGAGGTGCTACTGGAAAGGGGACATTGCTGTGCCCCTTGACTGTAAAGAGAAAGAGATGTGAAAACAATGCTCCGTCATTGTTGTTGATTGATCCGGGATTTTACTTTGAAAGTCGAGGGTCGGTATATTACAGAGTTGATGTCTACTGGCAGAATGGAAGTTGGCTTCCTGTGGTCCCCGCAAAACATTATCAGTCACTTTTCCTTCTGCCGCTGACTGCCACCATGATTGAATTACAACCCAGATGGAGAGGGAAAGAGCGAGTTAGAGGAGAGAGCGAGTGTAGGAGAGCCAGAGGGAGAGAGAGTGAAAGAGAGGGAGTGGATGGACAGTTTCGCTTGGGGAGAGATATCTTATATGGGCAGAGGAGCGGGGAAATGTTTTTTGATAAAAGGGTAGAACAGATGGAGCAGGGGTGATAAAAGACCGCCAGTGATAAAAGAGAGAGCAAGAGAACAAGGTGATGAAACGGAAGGATAGCCGAGTGATTTCCAACTTTTATTCTGATTCCACACATCAAGCTCCTGTTTCTGTCTCTGGACACACATTTGTTCATCTGCTTGAACTCGTCTGCTCACCAAAAATAACATCCACGCAAATTTTATGGGCTGCTTGCAAGTTCAAAGAGAAGTAGGGAGTGATCACTGAGGGAATAACACGATAATAGGAAAGAAGAAGTGCACAATGTTGGATTAGAAGTAAAATAAAGAGGGCTTATATGGCGTATCACGAGTGACAAGACAGTGTGACAGATGGTGGCGTTTCGATTCTGCTGTGGCTGCAGGGGCAGATTAGCAGCAGGAGAAGAGAAGGGGACTTTAGTCCGGATGTAGAGACCACCCACTACATGAGATGGACCGCTTGGGCTCTTATTAGCACCCATGAGAAAAGTGGCATTAAGCCCACTGATGCAGCTTATCCACACACACACACACACACACACACACACACACACACACACACACACACACACACACACACACACACACACACACACACATTTCCTCGCCATCACGCGACTGGCAGAGAATGGTACAAACTCTGCTGGAATTTACATGATCAGAGGTGGTTTGTCATTGTTAAGGTGGAAGTTGCAGACACAAGTCCAAGGTCAACAAATGATCTGGAAAATGCAGCATAATGCACTTTTAAAACCCTCTGAAAACATGACAATTGATTCTCAATGCAAGTTTGTAAGTTGTGATTTACTTTATGCGTATGTGTTTTCCTGATTAACGCAGCCAGCGCCCTTCATCGCCTGGAAGAATATTTCCGCTCCAAGTTTAAAGCAACAAGTGTGTCGTTACGGCTTCATGTCAGTGTTTAAGCAGCTTATAAATGCGGGAGTTTATTCATGTATGCTTGTCTGGATGTGGCTCAGACTTCCAACTGCTTCGCCGTACCGGACCTTTCACAGATGCTCCACCCTGTCCACAGTGAATACAGTTAGCGTCGCCTTGGGAATTTTCTGAATGAATGCTGGCGCTTCGCTGCCATGTGAGCAGCTGCTGAAAACAGGGCCGTGACAGTTTGGGTGCCAGTTCACAGTGTGGGAAGATGAGGCGTTGCTGCCACACCTTCAGGACCGATACGTGTGAGAAGGTGTTGAGGAGTAATCGTCCGCTACAGGGCTTCCTTTCAGGGAGTCTTGGAAACCTGCACCTGGAAACCTTTCCAGGTTTCCAGGTGCAGAACAGCTCAAATATTTAAGCTCTTTTGGTTCGAAAGGTCATTTCTTTTTTTTTTCTGATTGAACTATAAAAGATTCATCATAGTTAACTTGTTAAATTACATCAAAATATGTTTCATTTTCATATTCACATCTATATTATAAAATGTTTGCAAACCTAATTAAGATAATTTCACTATTAAAACCCTTTTTCAGAGTCTACATGTGAGCGGTTTAAATCAATTTTGTGTTCGTTTGTGTTCTTGTTTGTGTTTTTGTTTGTGCATCTGACAGATCTTTCTTTCTTGTTTCAAGGAGATACTAAACCTGCAGCAAATTCATTATAAACTATACCACTATGCATGAGCAAATTGACTTGCTTAAAATGTATGTTGATAACCTATTTAACATATTTACGTTGTCAAAATTATTAATATTATAATCTTATTAAGTTGTCATAGTAGAATAAATAATAGGAATACAATAACATGAGCACCTGTCTTTTCAAAACATCTGCCTATTAATCATATTATACACATATATTTGTGAGTGTGTGCATGTGTTTCTGTCCTCGTGCATGGGGGAGAAGGCTGGCCAGGGGCACAGATATGGATCTAGTGTGTGCATGCACGTGGATGCATGTGTGTGAAATTATGCAAAAGTAGAATGGGAGCTGATACACTGAAATATCTTGTAACGAGAGCACGTTTTAGATTTTTCAACAATATGATACTATACAGAAATCATGTTGAGAATCTGTCATTTAATTTTGCTTTGATATAAACTGATGGAGGACACAGTTTTCAAATACATATCATGTTTTACCAGGTAAAGATGCTTGTGAATTTTCCCCAGGATTCACCTGTATCACCTGTATCTGATATCACTTATCTGTTTGAGGGAAATCACATTATGAGATTTCTGCTGTTGAGTGTAATTAGAAGGCTTCTCTACTTCTCTGCACTTATAAATAGTTCAGATATTGTCTGCGCAACCTTTAGATGTGAGGAAGCCTAATGAGGAGTACTACGCCTGAGTCAGATTTGTTCTCCAGGAAACTGAAATTCCAATAGTATAGGAGGACATGGTTAAGGATGATCAGTGATAAACTGATCTACATCTGAAAACATTCTTAACTCTATCCTTTGAGGAGCTGAGAAAGGTTTAATCCACAGAGGGAACGTGAAAGCCCTTTACCTCTAGACAGCCTCCTCAATGAAAGCTGGATTGACGTACAAAGAATAAATATCTGGGTTGATAGCGTTGTCTCGTTCAACTGAAGTAAGCAGGATTCGGAGCTAAGTCGCATGTCACCACACAGACCTGATGGCAGGTCATGTGATTGCAAACACACACTCTCTCTCTCACACACAAACACACGAATACACAAACATTAATTGGTTGTCTTTAAGTCAAATGAATAATCTTGTTACGATGGCACCTAGTAAGATGTGGAACATAAGCAGGCAGCAAGGTAACAGCAATTATTTGAAAATGATGCACTGAAAGTGCATCAGGTACCGTATCATGACAGATGGATGACTGGTCATAGGCCGGTGTTGCACAAAGATGCTCAGGAACAAGCTGGTAAAAGACACAATACGTTGCTGCTTGCTCCATATGGGCCGCGTAGTTCCATCCGGGTCTCATCCTGACCCCTGTCCACATCTGAAATTGCCTAAAACAAAAAGCATGGTTGAAATCGGGTCAAACAACAGGACAAGGATCTAGACCACACCAGCAACTGTGTTTCAGAATGACTGAAAAGTAATCAAAGAATCCCACTTGTGGGACCCAAACTCAATGAAAATGCTGTTGCAGAACCTTACGAAGGCTGTGCACCAGTGAAAATACTGTAAAGAAGAAAGGTGCTTGACAACAATGTAGAAGACTGATGAAGCCAGGCAGGAAACAACTTCTTCAAGTTATTGTTGGTATAGGTGGATCTACAAGTTATTGTTGGTATAAGTGGATCTACAAGTTATTGTTGGTATAGGTGGATCTTCAAGTTATTGTTGGTATAGGTGGATCTACAAGTTATTGTTGGTATAGGTGGATCTACAAGTTATTGTTGGTATAAGTGGATCTACAAGTTATTGTTGGTATAGATGGATCTACAAGTTATCGTTGGTATAGGTGGATCTACAAGTTATCGTTGGTATAGGTGGATCTACAAGTTATTGTTGGTATAGGTGGATCTACAAGTTATTGTTGGTATAGGTGGATCTACAAGTTATAGTTGGTATAGGTGGATCTACAAGTTATAGTTGGTATAGGTGGATCTACAAGTTATTGTTGGTATAGGTGGATCTACAAGTTATTGTTGGTATAGGTGGATCTACAAGTTATTGTTGGTATAGGTGGATCTACAAGTTATTGTTGGTATAGGTGGATCTTCAAGTTATTGTTGGTATAAGTGGATCTACAAGTTATTGTTGGTATAAGTGGATCTACAAGTTATAGTTGGTATAGGTGGATCTACAAGTTATTGTTGGTATAGGTGGATCTACAAGTTATTGTTGGTATAGGTGGATCTTCAAGTTATTGTTGGTATAGGTGGATCTTCAAGTTATTGTTGGTATAAGTGGATCTACAAGTTATTGTTGGTATAGGTGGATCTACAAGTTATTGTTGGTATAGGTGGATCTTCAAGTTATTGTCGGTATAAGTGGATCTACAAGTTATTGTTGGTATAAGTGGATCTACAAGTTATAGTTGGTATAGGTGGATCTACAAGTTATTGTTGGTATAGGTGGATCTACAAGTTATTGTTGGTATAGGTGGATCTTCAAGTTATTGTTGGTATAAGTGGATCTACAAGTTATTGTTGGTATAAGTGGATCTACAAGTTACTGTTGGTATAAGTGGATCTACAAGTTATTGTTGGTATAGGTGGATCTACAAGTTATTGTTGGTATAGGTGGATCTACAAGTTATTGTTGGTATAGGTGGATCTTCAAGTTATTGTTGGTATAAGTGGATCTACAAGTTATTGTTGGTATAAGTGGATCTACAAGTTATAGTTGGTATAGGTGGATCTACAAGTTATTGTTGGTATAGGTGGATCTACAAGTTATTGTTGGTATAGGTGGATCTTCAAGTTATTGTTGGTATAAGTGGATCTACAAGTTATAGTTGGTATAAGTGGATCTACAAGTTATTGTTGGTATAGGTGGATCTACAAGTTATTGTTGGTATAAGTGGATCTCAAGTTATAGTTGGTATAAGTGGATCTACAAGTTATAGTTGGTATAAGTGGATCTACAAGTTATAGTTGGTATAGGTGGATCTACAAGTTATTGTTGGTATAGGTGGATCTACAAGTTATTGTTGGTATAAGTGGATCTACAAGTTATTGTTGGTATAAGTGGATCTACAAGTTATTGTTGGTATAAGTGGATCTACAAGTTATTGTTGGTATAGGTGGATCTACAAGTTATTGTTGGTATAGGTGGATCTACAAGTTATAGTTGGTATAGGTGGATCTACAAGTTATTGTTGGTATAGGTGGATCTACAAGTTATTGTTGGTATAGGTGGATCTACAAGTTATTGTTGGTATAAGTGGATCTACAAGTTATTGTTGGTATAAGTGGATCTACAAGTTATTGTTGGTATAGGTGGATCTACAAGTTATCGTTGGTATAGGTGGATCTACAAGTTATATTTGGTATAGGTGGATCTACAAGTTATCGTTGGTATAGGTGGATCTACAAGTTATTGTTGGTATAAGTGGATCTACAAGTTATTGTTGGTATAAGTGGATCTACAAGTTATAGTTGGTATAAGTGGATCTACAAGTTATAGTTGGTATAGGTGGATCTACAAGTTATTGTTGGTATAGGTGGATCTACAAGTTATTGTTGGTATAAGTGGATCTACAAGTTATTGTTGGTATAAGTGGATCTACAAGTTATTGTTGGTATAAGTGGATCTACAAGTTATTGTTGGTATAGGTGGATCTACAAGTTATTGTTGGTATAGGTGGATCTACAAGTTATAGTTGGTATAGGTGGATCTACAAGTTATTGTTGGTATAGGTGGATCTACAAGTTATAGTTGGTATAGGTGGATCTACAAGTTATTGTTGGTATAGGTGGATCTACAAGTTATTGTTGGTATAGGTGGATCTACAAGTTATTGTTGGTATAAGTGGATCTACAAGTTATTGTTGGTATAAGTGGATCTACAAGTTATTGTTGGTATAGGTGGATCTACAAGTTATCGTTGGTATAGGTGGATCTACAAGTTATATTTGGTATAGGTGGATCTACAAGTTATATTTGGTATAGGTGGATCTACAAGTTATCGTTGGTATAGGTGGATCTACAAGTTATCGTTGGTATAGGTGGATCTACAAGTTATCGTTGGTATAAGTGGATCTACAAGTTATTGTTGGAATAAGTGGATCTACAAGTTATAGTTGGTATAAGTGGATCTACAAGTTATAGTTGGTATAGGTGGATCTACAAGTTATTGTTGGTATAGGTGGATCTACAAGTTATTGTTGGTATAAGTGGATCTACAAGTTATTGTTGGTATAAGTGGATCTACAAGTTATTGTTGGTATAGGTGGATCTACAAGTTATCGTTGGTATAGGTGGATCTACAAGTTATATTTGGTATAGGTGGATCTACAAGTTATATTTGGTATAGGTGGATCTACAAGTTATCGTTGGTATAGGTGGATCTACAAGTTATCGTTGGTATAAGTGGATCTACAAGTTATTGTTGGAATAAGTGGATCTACAAGTTATAGTTGGTATAGGTGGATCTACAAGTTATTGTTGGAATAAGTGGATCTACAAGTTATTGTTGGTATAGGTGGATCTACAAGTTATTGTTGGTATAGGTGGATCTACAAGTTATTGTTGGTATAAGTGGATCTACAAGTTATAGTTGGTATAGGTGGATCTACAAGTTATTGTTGGTATAGGTGGATCTACAAGCTGGCAGAATGCTGCCGTCAAGGAGCTGCCAGGGCTGATTAGCCATGTCAACCTGGGCCAGGTCCGGACGGCCCGGACAGAAAACGGGACCGAAGTGGCTCTGCAATGGTTTACTAAAGCAGTTGCCTACTTTCGTGTGTGTGTGTGTGTGTTTAACAATATCATTACGGCTCTAATGATGGCTGCTTGATCCACAATGTTGCTGCGAAAATAAATCAGTCGAAGCTGGATAAGGTTCTGCAACATTTTGTGCCATAGTTGGTACCCAAAGGACAATCTCTGAGTTAGGTTCCCATTTTTCCACCTATTTTTGTCCTTTTCTTTGTTAGCTGTGCATTGAGGTGCGACTTCTTCAAAGTCTATCGCATTCAACCAGTTTATACAGCAATGATGCTTAACATTTATTCAACATTTATAACAAAGATGTATAGACCTCTGGTATCAGTTGGTTACGTTAAGGGTTAGATTCAACTACCAATGTTAACAGTGAGCAGACATGTGTTCCTCTGTGTACAATGTGTGCTTATAGAGTATCATACCAAAACTAGTGTTTACCTCCTTTGATTCACTATGTTTGTATGTTACTGTGCCTAATTAAAGTTTTTTTTCTTCCTAAACTGCATGCCAGCCAATAGAAATGAAGTTGTGGTGCTCCTGAGCCAATGAGCACCATTATTTGTGTTTTCTGGCTGCATGCAGCTGTTGAACACATGCAGAGCATGTGGTTGGGCTCTACATCCTTGCATTTGTGTGGTGAGTGTGTGTGCATACTGTATATGTTTATTTGTTTGCGTGTGTGTGTGTGTGTGTGTGTGTGTGTTGGTGCGAACCCACTGTAGCCCCGCCTCGCTCTGGTTTGGGTTTTTGGCTTGCTTCTCTTACATCCCTTCCCTCTCATTCCATTTTATCTTCTTTCTCCTTTCCCTCTTCTTATAGCGATCGCCATGGCAACTAAAAGCCACGGTAGTCAGGAAATTTCTGGATCAGCGCCACTTATTGTAATTCAGCAGTGTAAGGTCCAATCACACTCATTCTAACGCTGTGTTTGTGTATTTGTGTATTTGTGTAAGTGTCTTGGAATTGATTTGTTATATAATCTGACAATACAGATTATCACAGCTGACCTGCTGCCCACTTCTCGTTTTTGGTCATTTTTCACCATGTCTGATTCATTCAAATCTTCGCCCCTAACCGATAGAGAAAAGACAAATTCCTTCTAATCACTCTTGATCTTCAGACTTTAAACGACTCAAGGAGTTTTTTTGCCATACCAGTACACAGTACGACATTTGGTCTCAGGGACCAGTCTTCCTGACGGTCTGCAGTCTGTTGGTCAGGATGTCCAAGACCCAGCTCCCCAGTGAAGGTCTCAGCTCTAGAGTTGAAAGCTTCTCCACCAGGGTCTGTGGGATGATGGTAATGAAGGCAGAAGTACAGTCCAGGAAGAGCAGACGGACAGAGGAGTTGCTGCTCTCCAGATGGGGGAGGGCTGTGTGGACCACTGAGTGGTCCATCGCGTCGTGAGTGGAGCGGTTTTTCATTCGTACTAATGGGGGTCTACAGTCGTGTCAATGGAGTCATTAATCTGGGCTATGACCAGCCTCCCGAAGCCCTTCGTGACTATTGGAGTGAGGACAACAGGCCGATCACCCCTGTTCTTGCAGACGGGGGTGATGGTGGCACTTACAGATGCCTGTGAGTGTGAGGTGTTATAAATGTACCTCAGACATCTGGTGACCACAGTCCCTCAGAACCCGTCCTGGGATGTTGCCAATGCCTGCAGCTTTGCAGGGGTTAATCCTCTGAAGGGCGCTCCTCACGCCTGCTGTGGTCACTCTGAGGGGCACGTCATCTGGTAATGGTGTGAGTCTGGTGTTCAGGAGGATGTGTGTGTTTGGGTTCTTGAAGTGGGCATAAAACCTGTTGAGAGCATCTGGGAGGGAAGGGTCCATTGGACATTGCGCATCCCTGGTGTTGTAATTTTTGATGCACTTTATGCCTTTCCAGTTGCTCTGTGGGGTCACTGGCAGTGAAATGACCCTGGATCTTCTGGGCGTATGTGGCTCTGGCCCTACGGATGCCTGTGGACAGCTCTCTCCTCGCCATTCTGAGCGCCGATGCATCACCTGCCCTTAAACGTTGCATCTCCAGCTGTCAGAAGAGGTCTCAAATCTGCATTTCTTTATCCGTCTATTTCCTTCTTCTCTTCCTTGTCCTCCATTCCTTGAACCCACAGCCCCTCTCCAGGTGCCACTTAGGCTGCCAGACCATGCACTCACGTCCCGGTGGGGAGATGGTGTAGTCCGAGTTCAATCCATTTTGTTGCACATTGAAGCACTACTCATTCTTTACACTAAAAGAGAACAACAATTTTGATTTAAGTTACTTAAGAGGATTAGCATAATGGCTGATTTCTGAGCTGCTGATCTTTATTTTTGATGAAACAAACGTCTTGACAGAAAATAATATATTGCCAATGAGGCAGAGCAGCTCAGTACAAGAGCTGGACTGTCAACACAGGGCAGGCAGAAGCTCCAGAAGCAGGTACAATAGGGCCATTGTCCTCCATGTAACTCCACCACACAGCCTTACATGCACGCACGCTTTCTCTCAGTCATTGGACCAGCCATTGCTTAGTGCGGACGGTGAGCTACAAAGAAACCTTTAATACGCTGACGATCCAGAGAGCAGGAGACTTCAAAGAAAGCATTTGGGTTCATGGTTCCAATGCTCTTTAAACTCAGGATAAATCTGTTTAAATGCCTGCTTCCTAAATTTCCTTGCTCCAAATGTTCAAAGAGAAGCGTCACATTTTCAGTTCAAGTCAGATTTTTAAAAATGTCTTTTTTACACAAATCTATAGTAAAAATCAGGGACAAGTTCAATAGACCGGTTGAAGTCTAATTCAGGTGGATATTCCAGTAAAATCGTACCCAGCTTTTAGCTCTAAAGACTATGTTTAAACCTTGTGAAGAACAAGGGCTGCTGAGAGAATGATGATATTTGGAAAAAAGAAAACAAAACGACAACAATGACAAGCTGAAGCATGTTAGGAGTCTGCTTGTTTCTTGGTTCCTGTGGTGAGTCGTTGGCGTGATGAAAGTCGGAAATGGCAGAGCAGGTTCCTCTTAATGGACGTGTTCGGTTTGTCCCGAGTGCTACAAATTGTGACATTATTCTTAGTTCGTATGAAAATACCAGATGTGGTTGCTTCCAGTGATTAAATTTAAAATGTTTTATCTTGTTTACAACGTGGACTTGAACCAGCAGCATCTCTGGATTATATTAAAGTGATATACAAGGACATCTGTCCTCTCTGTTCGCTTGACGGTGAAACAACACATTTTACTTGCTCCAATTTGACTTTTATCTCCCTTAACTGTCTCACTCGACGTGTAATTATCCATCTAAGGGAAAATCAATTATTGTGAATAAAGGGGCAGCTGCTGATGCTGCATGTTTTTCTGTTCATTTTACAGGCCAGTGGACTCCTCACACCAGTTCACGGCCTCTTCTCTCCCACAGGATGAACAGTCCTCCGAAATCTGGCACTCTGCATATTTAAATTTGGATCAATTCATTCAAAATTTTTTGGTAAGGATTTTTCACATTTGCATAAAAAAGCATCCAAAGGATGACTCTGTTTACACACACACGCAGGTCTTAAACATCCTAAAATGTTTTTTTCTTTCAGCGTTTAAGAGAATGAGGAAAGAAAGTGGTGGTACGAGTTGAGGGGCAGAGCAATATCATCTGGACTTGGGATCGTGTATGTTGGATCAGGTTCAGAGGAGGGAGGGTCGATGGTTCTGTGTCGGTGGGATTGGCTTCCTGTGATTGTAAATCTATCCCCTCTGTGATAGTTGCGTGCGTCTGTGTGTGAGATTGAGAGTTCAGGGTGTGTCCAGATGTCAGAACAGCAGATATATATATATATATATATATATATATATCCTACGGCTGAACTGTGATCATTTACATGTACAAAAAGTCCATAAAACTAGGACCGGTTCTCCAAAAAGGTCCTTCCGCCTGCTGTGCTGCTATTTTGACTCTGAGTAAGAAGGAGAGTTCATGGCCTCTGCCTCCCTGAAATTGCCATACCCATTCAGTTCTAGGGAAGTGAGTTGACAATAATTCAGTTAAATCGAGTTTTATTTATGTAGTCTGTAACAATACGAATGGTCTCTAGGCGCTTTTCAGAGTCCCAGAGCATGACCCCAGAGCAAATATTAAAACAACAGTGGCAAGGAATATAATCCCATTTAAGATGGATGAAACCTGGACCGCGGCAGCACGGTGGCTTAGTGGGTAGCACTGTTGCCTCACAGCAAGAAGGTTCCCGGTTCAATTCCCGGCCCGGTGGGTCTTTCTGTGTGGAGTTTGCATGTTCTCCCTGTGCTTGCGTGGGTTCCCTCCGGGTACTCCGGCTTCCTCCCACAGTCCAAAAACATGCAGAGTAGGTTAATTGATCTTTCTAAATTCTCCCTAGGTGTGAATGTGAGTGTGATTGGTTGTTTGTATGTGGCCCTGGATAGACTGGCGACCTGTCCAGGGTGTGCCCCTGCCTTTCGCCTGATATGCGTCGGGATAGGCTCCGACAGACCCCCGTGACCCGGAAACGGATTAAGCGGGTACAGATAATGGATGGATGGATGAAACCTGGACCGCAACAGTAGTCAGCTGGTCTGGAGTTAGGACGGGTTAGGACGTTCCTTTATATTCACTTTGTTTCTGCACAAACTTAAACTTCTTTGGTTCGTCTGTGGGGACCCGCCCACACTATGGCTGAAGTGGAGCGACATGTTTGTCTTGTCAAAGGCTTGAAATAGGACTTTATTCTGATATTAAATCCAATATAAATATAATACACTCGAACTCAAACATGCTTCGCTTCACCTTGTTTGTGTCCCGTAACAGTTGAGTAACAGATCTAGGGCCTGCTTAAACTGAAATATTCCTTTAAATGTTCGGTCTGTAGGATGTGATGTCATCCGCTGTTACAAACTACAAATTGAAGCCAAATGAAAAACTCTTACCTTCACCTTGCTGTGAACTTCTATTCAGTTCTATAACGATGAAAACTGTGACTCAAACAATGTAGCTGTGAATATAATATTGCTTTTCCGCCAGCAGAATGTAACTCTGAATATATATTTTCTCTTGTCTCATTTCTTGAAACATAGAAAACAATTGATTATCTTTATTATCCCTGGGACCGGCACGATGAAATGAAAATGCAGAGTACAGCACAGCGTGACCGCTGTTATCGTGAAAGTAGGATCGGTCGTTCTGAAAATTGCATTGAAACCTGCTCAGAGCCCCGTGACTGGAATCCAGTCACGGCGTCGGAAAACCACTTTTACTCTGGCGTATTATATATATACCAACAAGTATGAACCACATACCGCACATACAACACAGTACACAGTATTCGTTTTTTTTACCTTTGACGGTTTCCTCAAAAATCACGTCACTCCATGTAGCACTCTTTCATGCTGCTTATCTTTTTATCATCGCCTCCGTGCAGATCCAGCCCAAGCCCCCACCTTTCTCATATATGATTTACTTGACTAGGTTTCGGCTGACTTGGGCCTTTCCGGGGCTGCTTCTGATTTTTAAGATCAAACATAAAAATATCAAATCATAGGATGTCAGCTTTCACAGGCATATTTTACATTGGCTTTAGGATTCATTCTTTTTTTCTTGTTCAATAGCTGGTGTCAGTCAGAATGTCCTCTTAGATTCCTGGGTCATTTTACTGTGATCAAAGCCAAGTCTTGTAGACATTTACAGTATTGTTTAAATGCCTTATTTTGCAGCTTTGCAGGAGGATTAATAGTCAGCTGATCCACCGGGTCATATTGCAGTTCGGGCCGCTCATCTTATCTGCTGCTTTTACTCTTTGGCCCCCTTTTTTTTCTTTCAAATCCTCCTCAATGCCGCTTTCCTTCCTTCTCTCACTCCTCATCTACCCATCGGTGTCCTGTTTCCCAGCAGACAGACAGAAATAGCCCAGTGTGTACCAGTAGGCAAGTGGAACAGATCCATACCAGGAACACACACGCGCGTGTGTGCACACACTCATGCACACACACGTGCACACACCCGTGCACACACAGGACCACATCCTCACCCTGTTTGAAGCCTGACATTTACACTGAGAAGGATGTACCATCTTGCAAATGAATCCCTCCTAAACTTTTGCTCTCCGACACACCAACATATTTTTGCCAGATTTAGTTTCTCTTGGTATTATATTATATAATCTCCCACTTCTTATGAAGAACAGAACAAACAAGGGGAAAAAACAACAACAACAAAACAGAACCCTTTCATTTCTTTGTATTTAGTCTTTCCAGTCCAAATACAAACAAAACATGTCTAATTAACATTTTAAAACGCGTCATCCCAAGTGAAGCGCGTAATTCGTTGCAGCAGATCATAAGAAAGAGGTTGGTGGTTTACTTTGTGACAGTTTCCAAGAACTTGATATAATCACTTGCTGATATCAGCATATCATTTATGATATAGTCACGTGGTGCGGTTACTTTTTGGGTTAAAGATAAAATACCAAATTTAAATTTGAAGAGCTTAAGTGCTGAGTTCATGCTGCTGTCGTGCACAGCGCCGGCCACAGTGCATGGACGTTGTTTTGGCTCGGCATGCAGGGTTGGTTTCTACTATTCCAGTTGAGTGCATGTGTGTTTTTGTCAGCAGTGTCAGCTAGCAGTGAGAACAGGACTGAAGCGAGTCCTGAAGCGAGTCCTGTAGCGAGTCCTGTAGCGAGTCCTGAAGCGAGTCCTGTAGCGAGTCCTGTAGCGAGTCCTGAAGCGAGTCCTGAAGCGAGTCCTGAAGCTAGTCCTGAAGCGAGTCCTGAAGCGAGTCCTTAAGCGAGTCCTGTAGCGAGTCCTTAAGCGAGTCCTGTAGCGAGTCCTGAAGCGAGTCCTGAAGCGAGTCCTGTAGCGAGTCCTGAAGCGAGTCCTGTAGCGAGTCCTGAAGCGAGTCCTGTAGCGAGTCCTGAAGCGAGTCCTGTAGCGAGTCCTGTAGCGAGTCCTGAAGCGAGTCCTGAAGCGAGTCCTGTAGCGAGTCCTGTAGCGAGTCCTGAAGCGAGTCCTGTAGCGAGTCCTGAAGCGAGTCTTGAAACGAGTTTTGAAACGAGTCCTGAAGCGAGTCAGGCGGCCTCGGGCAGGAGTTCAAATACCTGGTTGACGTCGCAGGATCAGCGACGGCAGAAAGAGTGTGGGATGGTTGTTTGTGGGGACGCTGTTTAGCGTCTGAGTCGGTTGATTTTGAGGTTAAGAGTCCCGATGCGATACTTCGGCAATCAACAGCAACAAAAAAATAAAAATAATGAATTCCCAAATTGCCAACAGTAGAAGCTGCATTCGGGCCGCGGCACCACGGGCTGAGCGAGAGAGTGAGAACGATACGAGCTTTCATGTTCGAGTCTATGAGGTCTTCAATGACACGCCTTTTTCCCTTAGAGGTCATCGCAACTGAACGCCTGTTTTCATTGTATTCTGTCTCCTCCATCTTATTCTGCTGCACCAACCGGCTACATATCCTTGTTTACCACATCCACAAATATTCTCTTTGGTTTTTCCTTTTCCTCCTGCCTGGCGGCTCCATCGGCATCAATCTTCTACCAGTCTATTCACTATGCCTCCTCTTAATGAACCTCCTCATGTGCGAATCATCTCAATTTAGCCTCATACGTTATCTCCAAGGCATCTTTCCTCCGATGTGCTCTTTTTTTTAATCCTGTTCATCCTATCCATCCTTGTCACGTTAAAAGAAAACCATGGCATCTTCAATTGTGCCACATTCTACTTTTCTTCCTGTCTCTTGGTTGATGCCACTGTCTCCAAACCATAGAGAAGAACTGATCACAGACTCTCTTGTCCACCCACTCTACCCTGCCAGCCCTCTCTTCTTCATCTCCGTACATGTTTCCAGACCAGAACCTCAGGAGCTGCATGCTGACCTGCAGTCCCACCCTCTGACCACCTCAGTGTATGCTGTCCACACCTGATTATATAGTCTGACTGACCTTCATTTGTTCTTCTCGTTCTTCTCTCTAGCAGATATCTTCACCTCTCCAGTTTTCTTTCAACCTGCTTTCCAGCCTTGCGTCTAATGCTCTTTCTTGGCATGAAACCATGCTTCCATGTTTAACAATCTATTTAAAAACTCCACTTCCATCTCTCCTCTCTTCTGCACTGTGAGCACCATGTCGTCAGGACCACTTACCTTTCCATCCTTTAATCTCTTCAGAGCTGCTCTCACTTCAACCTTACTGATTCTTGGCATTTCTACAGCTGATGCACCCTCCACCCCTCCATGGCTCTCTCATTTTCTTCATACATCAGTCCTGGAAAATACTTTTTCCATCTTGGCCTTACATTCTCCTCATCTGTAAGCACCTTTCCACCTGAATCCTTAAATACACCTGCATACTTTCTTATTTTCTCTTGCCATTTTGCCTCTTCATTTTTTTTACCAGTGTTCTGCTTATACTTTCTTGAACCACAAATCCCACCACCAAGTCTCCTTACTTTCCTTGCTGTATCCACATGACACACTAGGTGGCTTCCTACCCATCTCCCTTATAGCAGTGTCAGCTGGCACTTCTTGCTACACCCTAGAGCATCTCTCAACTCCTCTCTAAAGTTTACCCAACAGCCCTTCGTCTTTAACTTGCACCACTTGATCTTCTACTCTTCCTTTGTATTTTTCCTCCTTTGTACCACCAGGATCATCTCATCGTACCATCCTATGCTGCCTGGCCATGCGTTCTCCTGCCACCACCTTGGAGTCTGCAATCTCTTTCCGATTGACCGAATGAATGCTCCTATGGCCGCTCTTAGGTCTTAGGTTTCATCTTTTTGCAAAGTCCACCACCACCTGTCCTTCCACGTTCCTGTCCCTAACACCATATGTACCCATCACCTTTTCATCTCCTCTGTTCTCTTCACTAACATTAGCGTTAAAATCTCCAACCACTATGCCCTCTGCCTTGGAAATGCTCTTCATCCCTTCATCTAATTCGCTCCAGGAATCCCTTTCTCTTCCAACTCATAACCAACTTGTAGGTGGTAAGCACTGACAAGTTTGATGATCACTCCTCCAATTCATTGCTCAGTCTGGCACTCTTTTAACGGTCACAACACTCTTTATGTACTCTTCCTTCAGATTCACCCCCACACCATTGTTCCTCCTGTTTACACCGTGCTGAAGCAGTTTTTTTCCTCCTTCAATGTTTCTGGGCACACATGAAGCCACCTTCCTTCTCTGCATCATATCAGCCGGGCTCTCTACCGTTTGCTGTCACTGTACAAACGATGTTTCTAACCCTTCTACACTGCCGTCTACCATCCCCTGATGAACCTTCTCTCCTTTCCTCTTCTTTTTTTTTTTTTTTGACCGGCAGTGGCACAGTTCCTGCTGACATCCTGTTGGTTGACAATGCCAGTGCCTGTCATTGTTAACTTGGGTCACAACTGCTCGGGTCTGGAAATCAGTTTTGTGCTCTGCATATTTGCTTTGGCATAGGTTTCATGTCAGATGCTCTTCCTAACACAACCCTCCCTTTTATCTGGGCTCGGGACCGCCTCTATGGGAACTCTGGCTTGTGACCCCCTTTATGGATGGGTTTTTTTCTTTAGGATATAAAACATTACATTTATGATCAGTTAAGTTGTCCACTGCAAGTTTAACTACACTATCATGATACTTTCATTAAAACTCAATAAGAAGTTTTAGTGTAAAATTCCTCAAAATTCGGGTCATGAAAGCTTATGTAACAGGATCTAGCAGCTCTCGTTGAAAAACATCTCATTTTCAAATTCACATGCTGTTTAACTTGCTGCTGAACTATCAGGGTGTAATGATAATATATCGAATTAATTCAGACACTTACACACACATCTAACTGTAAACACTCAACTGACTCTTTAATAGTTATGTGAGTAGTTAGGTAATTCACTACACAGCGATGATGAACGCACATTGCTTTTGAATCAGTGCATTTGGCCTGGTTTGTTGTTAACAGTCAGATTTTAGAGTCCCTGTCTGCTGAATCTTATGTCATATTTGTTCAAGGACCTCTGATATAGGTGTCACATGTATAGAGAATCGTCTGTCAATTAAAAAAAATATATTTTTCAGTGCAAATAAATTAAGATTTTCAGCTTCTATACTGCATAAAATTGTGAAAGGAAGTCTGGGTGAATGTCAGCATGTAAGGCCAAAGCCAGAACCACAGTTAGATGTGAATGATCTTCAATCAGTGCAGCAGTGCATCACAAACAGTCGTATCTCTGGGATCAGTATAGCCACGTGGACTTGGAAGTAGCTTGGAAAACCACTCAACACAAATGTTGGATAACACAAGGATGGAACCATATGTCAATACCGATCAGGAAACCTGCTGAGGTCTTTGGGCGTGAGCTCATTGCAGATAGACACTCACTTCAAACGTTCTCCGCCGTCTTCAGAAAGATGGTGAACATCTGTTTTTTTGTTATCGCTACGTGCCAAGCGTGAGAGAGGGGAGTGTAAAGCCAGCTGTTATGGTATGGGGGATATAAGCTTAAAATGATCAGAAAGATATTTCTTTCTTTATTTTTTTTTCTGTTTGCAGATCAGCTAAAACATACTCAGGTTTTTCTTTTTTGAGGCGCTGAAAAAGGTTCTTTGTTTATGAAAAAGTTCAATATTTTTAATATTCATCTTTTCTCATCTGTGAATGTGGGATATAGGGCTATATTTGTGCAAAATGATGCTCATTGCAAAACTGATGGAATGACAAAGCCCTGTTGCCATTATTCGCTTTAGAACATTTCATCCCAACAGTTTTTATTCCAGCTTACCTTTTTTGTTTTTCTCCAAAATCAAGCAGACCTGTCTTAATCTTAATCTTAATCTAGTAATAGAAGCCTTGGCCACAGCAGCGATGCTCATGCTTGTCTTTTTGCTGTGATTTGTTTATTACATTGGGTGTGGTGTGTTCTTTCATGGGCCCGTGCATGTTTGTGACATGTATGTGTGAGCCTGGTGGGCGGTGGCCACGGCGATAGTGGTGCGGTTTATCTCCTGGCCATTATCCAGAACCAATTTCCGGCTTGTAAATAAAAGATATGGCAGCACTGCTCGGAACAGGTCTGAGAGGTTGACTGAGAGGGATGTCGAATAGGCAACTCAGACTAAAAATAAGAAAATTTTAAAAAAGGGAGTTTACAGGCCAGCTGGGATGGACAGCGAGACAACAGTGAAGATAGCAGAGGTGGGACGTAACAAAGTACAAAGACTTTGGTACTGTAAAGAAGTAGACTTTTATCTATTTAAACTTTACTTTACTTGCACCTATTTTCTAAAGACTTTTTAACTTTTACTCCCTACATTTAAACACAAACATCTGTACTTTCTACTCCTTCCATTATTTAAACAGGCTTGTTACTTTTTTAACCTCCACAGATGAAGACATGACATAAAAGACAAGTGTACAAGTTATGATAGAGAAAAAAACTTGCAGTGGGACGTGAGGAAGAAGGGGATCAGGGAGTATTGTAGAGTCCGACGACGAAGAAGATTATCCTGTTTTCTCTTTTTTTTTTGCATGTGTCAATTCAATTCAATTTCATTTATATAGCGTCTATTACAACACCAGTTGTCTCCAGGATCTTTCCAGACACCAGAACATGACCCCCGAGCAATTATTACATAAACAACGTCAGGTAAAAACTCCCCTAGTGGGGTGGCAGTGGCAAGGTGTGTGTCAGATTTTATTTAGCTTTGCAAAGTTATGAAAAGACTGCGATGGATTGGCGACCTGTCCAGGGCGTCCTCTGCCTCTCACCTGTAATGGGCTGGGATTGGCTCCAGCAGCCCTGTGACCCTGGAAAGGATGCATGGAAGTATCAAAAGATGTATTGGGTATCATTAAAAGCAAAAAAAAACCAAAACTCTTTTACTTTTTTACTTAAGCACATTTCAGACCCTCTACATTCTTACTTTTACTTGAATCAAGAATGTGAATCAGTACTTTTACTTTCACCAGTCTTTTTACTACTTAAGTACGGTATGTGAGTACTTTTGCCACATCTGCAAGATGGTAGAAAAAAGGTGAAGAAATCAGCGTGTAAGTGCGAGTGGAGGAGTGATTTTGTGTTGCAGTGCTGGGAAAAAGAGGAAAGGATAAGAAAGTAGTGAGGAGGGTGCAATAAGAGAGCCTGAGGATGGAAAGAATAGAGAGAGAGAGAAAAACAGTGTAAAATATGATTTGTGAGTGAGGGCCTTTGGTGGAGCAGGGAAAATGAGTAGTGGAGGTGGTGTGGGGTATAGGGTGTGGACATTACACCACAGAGCTGCTTGGCTGCTGTGGAAGGAGTTCACTGGCAGTTCCAGGCACCGAAAGGCCACTGGAGGTTCACATGATGTTTGTGTAGTGTCATCGGGGAAAACAGAAAGACAGATAGAGGTCAAAGTAAAACTGGGACACAGCAGCCCTGTCCCTTCCTTTCCCCTCCTCTCCGCTCGTTTATTATCACCCCAAGGCTGACTACTTTGTGTGAAAAGTTGGATACGTTTTTCTGCCATCCGGTTCACCTCTGTCTTTATTTCTCCATTTCGCCTCACCTTCGCCTCACAATCTAATTATACCAAGAAATCATGATATTCCACAGCAGTCCAAGCCCATGCTGTTGGACTAGAATAACAATTTCAAAAGAAAAAAAAAGTGTGGTAGGAACAGCAAGACAGAAAAATGATGAATAACTCGTTGCACACTCAGTAAACAGTAACGAAGAGCGTACAGGAGCAGGGAGGGGTGCTGGTATCTTGGTATCTAGCTGCAAGACTGTTTACTAATTCATCTCTGGCTTGACTGCCATCGTTGCCCCTTTTGTGAGGAATTTGTCACCTCTCCAACTTTTTCCTTCATTATTTTTATTCTCCTCTGCGCTCAGTGCTTCTGTCCTCCCTATTTTACTATGACGTTTAGTGAGACATTCCCCGAAGTAAAATGTAGGCGTGTCCATTATTGAACAAACATATCCAATCATTCGTCATGCGTGGACAGTTGGGGAATGCTCAGGAATGATTCATTGTACACTGTGTGATACTGTGATACGGCACAAACACAATTCATGGTTCCATTGTGCTTGCTTGTTATGTCGTTGTCATGCTGCCGTTCCTAAACTGTTACCTTCCCTCGGTTGCCACCTGGTGCCTCTGTCAGCTGGACCCTGTTCACACCTGCATTGGAGTGCAAAACGGATGACAAGTGGCCAACTCTAACCAAGGTCTGAACACAGTCGAAGAGGGATTCAGACCCGGTCCCTCAGAACACATCTTGTGGTGCTCTGAGCTACTCGTGTCCACGTTCTCTTGGCAGTCTCAACATGAAATTGTCCTGGTTCAGATTCACGGATCATCCAATTAATTAACGTCCTCAGCTTAGACAATATTACGTTTGATTTTGCACACAAATGACCACAATAAAGCACTTGGTCGTTCAGTTACTCCTTGGTGTTTTTAGTAGGTCTTTCCTTGGGCTGTTTGGATGCTGTAGAAATTCTTGGCTGAATAAAAAATAAATAGACAGATACATAGGCAGATGAATTCAGATCTAAAAACTCAAGAGCCGTTTGTGTAGAAGTTTTAATACTGGGTGTGAATACATGTCCTAAGAGTTTGTGATCAGATTTCCCAGGATGCATTTTAATGCAAGATCTATATAGAACCGCTGACTGTTTAAGGAGACAATATCTGGAAGGTCTGAGGATGTCTGACTTAATATAGTTTGAAGACATGAAGTGTGTCTCATAATAAGATGAATATGCCACATAATGTTGACACGTTTGTTGACGGGACAGACCGGACAGAAGAGACAGACCGGACAGACCGGACAGACCGGACAGAAGAGACAGACCGGACAGAAGAGACAGACCGGACAGAAGAGACAGACCAGACAGACCGGACAGAAGAGACAGAAGAGACAGACCGGACAGACTGGACAGGGATGCTCAGACATTGCTGTGCCAACTTTAACAACTCAGGGAACCCTTGAACATTGTACTTCTATGAACACATTTCCACGTCCTTATGTTGTCATTTATTCCATTTATACTTTATTTATTCAAAAATTGCCTATAGAGCTGGGCCTTTTGTTAGCAATGATAGTTCAGTTTATGGGAAGTTTAATATGCGTTAAAGGCTGGGCAGCTTGCTGGCTCGATGGTTTCCCCTGTTGCGTTAAGGTAGAGGGCTCCTGGCTTTAATCCTGGCTTGAGCTTTTCTGTGTGCAGATTAAATGTTCTCTGTTGTGGGTTTTCTCTGGGAGCTCAACCTGCACGGTTGTTGGTTTTTATGTGGTCCTGTGATGGACGACCTGCCCAAGGTATACCTCCACGTTTTGCTCACAAACAACTAGGATCGGCCATGAATAGGACTGAAGCATGTATTTCATATGGACAGATGAAAATATCGACATCATTATACTATACAAGTAGTTGTTGTCCTAAAGCTTGAAGAATGGAAAAAAAAGGGAAAACAGCTGATCTAGTTTTGTTCAGTGATATTAAAACTTTGACTATTTTTACTTTAGGGGAAAAAAAACTTTAAATAGTTTACAAACAGCTCATAACGTTTGAATGAGTGAGGCCCACTGCCTTCCGAAGCTGTCTGCCTTCACAGTTTTGGAGCCACTGGTCCATGTATAATAAGAGAATGCATATTTAGGTCAGTTGTTTGTGTGATAATTTGTTGTTTAGTCTTGTTGTCGTCATCTCCGTCTCTCCCCCTAAAGTGTATACTTTACCACTCAACAGATCCTCTCTTTGTCCTCTCTCCTTCATGCCTCGGCCTCTTTGCTCAGTGACAAACATGTGGCTGCAGTGATGGAGGAAGCCAAAGGAACGACATAATGATTCCTTGTGACTAAAATGTCCTCCAGGAGTATGGCATTTTTCTTATGTGTGTGTTGTTCACATGGCTCTCGCTCTCTCTGTCTCCTTTTTCATGTTTTAGTGCAGTGTGTTGCAAGGCGATCTCATGTCTGGTTTTGAACCACTGCTCTTGTGTGTCAGTGCACGGAAATTTGTCTCGAATTAAAAGTCATGTGGTGATTTTTTTAATTTATTAATTTATTTTTATGAACACAGAACAGGAAACTGCGGTTTCAAGGTGGGATAGCCTTTTTCCTGGCTATGCGTATGAGCTTGTCATTAAAGAAAGGGAAGTCTATATAACATGAAGTTATTTTGCATATTAATCTTCAAGCACCCAAATCCGTATAACTGGCTGCAAAGCATTCACGTGGCTTAAAGTTGTGACATCCGTCCTTGGAAAATGTTCAACTTTCTGTTTTTTTAATTAATGAATGCATTTTTTCTTTTGCATCTCTTTGACTGTTTCCATGGTATTTAGTCCTGACAACAGCAATGAGTACGTTCAAGCTGCTCTATTTGGTGAAGATGAGATCTTGAAGGAGTACTTTCTTTTTTTTTTTTTTTTTTTAAGCAGGGTTGTACCAAGCTCTTACATGCAATGACCTGCCATCATTGTAAGACCTCCAGAATCAGTGTGGGATCCTAATGAGGAGTTACAATCTCATACAAGCATCACTGCAGTTTGACTGACGCGCTGTCTTATAAACACACTGCATCATGTTTATAACAGACACTTTTGGTCTGTTGTCTGTGTTACATGTTGTAACACAGACAACAGACCAAAAGTGTAAGCTGCGATGAGAGTTGTATGTTACAGTATTTAAGGGTTACAAACGGCTTTCACATCCTCTGCACGCATCAGTCTTCAGGACTGAGGTCGGAAACTGGGATGATTTTACTTAATTTCAAGTATCATGCAATAGTCCCATTATATTATATTATGTCGGTCATTTTATTAGATGTGACTCTAAGTGAGGTTCAGTCAGAAAGTGTCTGTTAACTAAAGCTCAGATAAAACGAGGAATGAAATAACAAGCAGTAGTTTATTAAAATAAAGGAGACAAATAAGAAGAAAAACATGTTTTGGAATAAAAAAATAGAATGATAGAAATGAAATAAACGATGGATCATCAAGAAAAAGAGCAGTGGAAAGGATTCAGGGTAAAAAAAAAAAGTAGCAGAAACAGTGAGTGAGACAGCTGACACATGGTCCACATTGATCAGTGAGTCATGTGACTGTGCCCCAGGTATTTGGTGATCCTGTGCTGCCTCTCTGCCCGTGAGCATCCTGGCCTGTCTGTGTGGGTGTTATGCTGTCTGCATGTCTTACTAAGTTAAATATTCTGTGATGAGAAGTGGCATCTGTGCTTCCACTTGGACTTTATTGTGTTCAACACTTCTTTGGGCAAACAAGCTCAGGCGGAAAATGTTAGGCTGAAGTGTCTGTGATTTGGGGTCTTGTAAAGTCTTGTTTTTGTGTTCCAGTGTAAAGATGTTCATTATCTACACATCTGTGTAACATGATCATGTCAAAGGTGCTAGTGTGTGTGGCCTGAATTGAAAAAAAGATGTAATATGTCTTAGGATCATTGTAAAACCAAATCATAATAGTAAAAAATGTCAGTGCCTGAAATCTGAAGTGGCAGAACTGAGCTTTTCACAGACTTTTGCTTAGTTTCAATTTGTATTTAGGCAGTTGTTTTACTTGGAGTGGCTGCAGACCATAGGTGGGAATGTGTCTGTGTGGTGTATCTCTGGCTTAACCACGAGCTCCAGCACATCCGTTCACAACACCCCAGTGATTCTGGACAACTACCGTAGCAGTTCTTACCATTGTTCCTCACAGTTACAGTAACAGCACGCTGATGTATAATGTTTCATGTGTCATCAACCTAGTTCAGGATGTTATACCATGTTAGCATTTGCTTATTAGAACTGACTATGAAGTAAAACATTAGAGAGGAATTTAAAATTATGATCAAGTGTGATCAAAAACAATGTACCAGGTCAAAATATGTTAACAACTGCAGGAGAAATATCTGTAAAATCTCTGGATGCACAAAATCTCCTATAGAGGATCTCCTGGTATCAAACGTCACAGATGCTCATGTCGATTCTCAGCCATCCCTTTTCACATAAATCAAGGCTCGGGTAGTTAGGTGGTCATGATCCATGCAGAGCACTTTCATGATCTGCAGAAAGCTTTCCACTGTTGATAATTCTGTGTCTTTGTTTTTTAATCAGACAAAACTCACTTGCTACTAATTAGACAAGCCAATTAATGTAGCTCTTAAGAAAAATGTTTTATTTGTATAAAAATATAAAAATAGAGAGCAGTTCAAATGCTAGGTAAACATGAATAAAAAATCCTCTGGATAGGAAAAGACCGTTGAGATAGGCTCTAACTATCCGCTGTGACCCTGAAAGGGATGGATGGATGGATGGATGGATGGATGGATGGATGGATGGATGGATGGATGGATGGATGGATGGATGGATGGATGGATGGATGGATGGATGGATGGATGGATGGATCTCTACCGTGTGCATTTGTTCACATGCATGACAAGCATGTTAACCTTGGTGGCGGGTGAGAAAGCTGTTGCTAGGTAACTACAGAATGCTGGAATACCGCTTCCTGCGACAGTTATATTGCTTCCAAATACTGCACAACGTTTAATGAGTGACGAAGATCAATATAGAAGCCCATATTTTTATCAGTCTTCCATGTGCTTGCTGTTAATTACACTTTGTTCTTTTAGAGCTCAGTCCAGAACAGAAGAGGTTGGGAAACACATGAAAAGGAAGTTGATGCGCGCTCGAACACACGGAGCCTGAAACACATTAGACACGCATGATAATCAGATCTGCCTCTAGTAATCATGACTGAAGAAGATGCCTCTCATTTGCTCGTCTGTGTGAAGCTTGTCTTCTGCAGTGCAGGACACCGAGGCAGCTCATCAAAACCATTATTTCTATCATCCTGACAGAAAAACAGCTGCTTGCAGAAGGCACTGCCCTTTCTGGAAGAGGGATTTTTTGATACCGTGATAAGAAACATTTTTAGAATGAAAATCAATATTTCGTTCTGCTTCTATATTGGCCAATTAGAATAAACTATTTAGAATAAGACATTGTTTTGGTTTTTATTTCATTCTTGAGACATGTTATGAGTTCTAAGGAAAGTCTCATTTCTAATTTCCCTCTGTTTTCATTTACCCTCTTTGTTGCTCACATTGAAATAGGTAAGAATACAGAAAGGTGAGCCAAATGCCATGTTTCGACGATCCTGCCTGTCTTATCTCCATTGCACTGCCTCACTCTGCAACTCAGATAATCAAGACTCTTCCTCTCTGACTGGTGGCGATAAAGAAGTTCCTATAGAGACATGAAGAAAATGCTGGTTGGGTAGTTGGAGTGTTGCCTCTTGCCCTGTTCCTGTGGGAGTTTAATCGAAGAGCACTCTGGTATCCAGGGAGACAGCCCATAGTAATCTGAGTGTATTTGAGGGTGAGATCAAAGCAGAGGTTAGTTTCATCTGGTCTATAAAAAGGTTAGAATGGAGACAAACCCATTTTCCTGGTATAAGCGCTACCCTCTGCAGTGGAGGATTTCTTTCTGTTCACCTTGATGCATGTCACATCAGCAGTTGTTGCTCTGCAAGGTGCGATAACAAGCGTCTGACTGTTACACAGTGATTACGGGGACAGATTCTGATTCGGATTTGTCTTTCAGCCTACTACACCGTTAGACAGTGAAGAAAGGCCCTCCGCATCAAACTGTCACCGTTCGCTCGTTCTAAGGATGGAAATCCATAATATTGTTCAAACAGCACAGTCATAATCAGGTGTATCTCAGCCTGAATTGATTGGTTTGTTGTGTAATCAATTCACGAGTCAGTCCTTTACACATTTAAACTGCTTTTGTATCCATCTCTGTCGTTTCCGTTTAGATTTCTATGGATCTGTTTAAAAGTCAAATTCAATCACCTTCTTCCTGTTTATCTACTTCTGTTCATGGCAGTGTGTGTGTGTGTGTGTGTGTGTGTGTGTGTGTGTGTGTGTGTGTGTGTGTGTGTGGGTGTGTGTGTGTGTGTGTGTGTGCAGCTGTGCAAATATGGATTGATTGCTCTGAACTAACAACTACTCATCAGCCATCAATGTTCACTTTGCCAAATGTTGTGCCCACAAAAAAAAAGAAAAAAGAAAAAAGAAAAGAAAGGAGATTGAAGAGCTTCTCATTCCTGCTGTTACGTGAGACAGAAGTAAGCCAACGGACCGGCAGGCTGATGCACCAGCTACCACAGGTTGCTTGGTTTGAGAGGAGGGCAAGAACGAGAGTGGTTTATACAACTGAAGAAAAACGATGAGATAAAGATGTTTAGCAGGGATTTGTTTATAAAGTACATTACTTAAAAGACTTACATTTTAATCTCTTTTCTTAATGGTCTTACTACGATCAAAAGAACATTTCATGGCATTCAATGTTTTATTTAACCTCGGTCCAAAATTAGTCACATTCTAAAGCAGCAATAAGAATACATAAAAAAGATAACCAAAGTGTTAATCTTTGAGTGGGTCACTGATGTGCTGTGTACAATAGCTGCTCAAGAAATACGTGAAAACTTATTGGTGTTTGGTGTCAGCAGTCAACAAATAGCTGCGGTTAAGGAGGAGAGAAACAGGTGGGAAGAATGATGGAGGGGAGATTAGGTAGATGCCGTGAGGGAAAAGAAGAGCGGAGACAGGAATAACAGATCAGGAAGCAGAATCAGGATTGGCTTGTCTGTTGCTTAATCTGGCATCGGTGTCACTCAAACACATGCCCCTCCCTCTTCCTCCTAACTGGGATTTCTTTTCCAGTTCTCAAGAGATGTGTCAGGATCACACTTGTGTGAGGAAGTGCACACAGGGTGTTTGTGCTCTCGTCAATGTGTGTGTGGAGAACTGGCATGAAAATAGCTTGTGTATTTATAATAAATGACTTCGGCTGGCTGCCCCCCGACCTCCCCCTTAGCACACGCTGCACACTACTCACCATAGTGTGTGTACCTGGTGTGTGCCTTCTTTGTTTGCACATGTGTTCACGATAATGTTGCGTTTCCATGCTGAACATTGCATGCACGTGTGGTTTCGTCCTTGCGTTTATGTGGTTGTGCTGCATCCGTCATGTGACGTTGTCTGCTCTGACAACTTGTAATTATTGACTGTCATGTTCCTCTAATGCAGCTGTCAATCAGTATATGTGTCCCATGGCAGCACTCTTAGTGACAGAGGATGTCTGTGATTAACTGAGTAAAAGAGGGACCTTGCAAGGATCAGTCATCGACTGAATCTACAGTGATCTTTCAACAGATGCGTCCATAATTAGAACCGATCTGAAACAAACAAGCAGTTTGTAGCTTTATTTCAGCAGTGTTAACCCTACTGCTGATTGTCAGGAGATGAAAATGAAAACTCTTGAAAGGACAATATACAATCCTTTGTTAATGGTGACTGGCTGTAAGAACATTTTGAAGCTATACATCTGGAGTGGAACCGTGTTATTAAACATTTGTGCATTCTTTTACAAAATGATCACATTTTTCTTTTACTCCTGAGTCCGAGCCCTTTGGTTTTGAGAATTGACCAATACTGAGTCCTGATCCTTTTTTTGTTTGTCTGCTTTAGCCCTCACTACAGGCCAGTGCAGCGTCATTTAGTATTTATCTTACTTACTACATTAATTAGAGTTATATATGTATAAAAATAATAATAATTAGTCAATGGTGCTGGGCCAGTGAGAGATCAACCAGCTCTGGATTTGCAGATGCTTGATTCATTCGCCGTCTGTATGCAGATAGGTTAATGTCTCCTGCTGTCACTGCAGCGGACAGCATCTGCTGCTGGAGGACTGAGCCACCTGAGAGTGCTTTGGGGCGGGGGAGGGGCCCACAGCAGCACAGGCTGCTCGCTGAGAAGAGTGCAAACAATACGAGCCTCAAGTTAGTCTACAAACGTCTTTACTGACACCTGAAAAAAGTTGCTAGATTTGTTGCTTTTCGCTGTTTTGAAAAAAGTCACTAGAAGGGTCTGAAAACTCACGAAATATATAGCGACAAAGTCGCCAAGTTGAGCTGACATCAGCCCACTCACTACAAACGTTGCCCGTTGAAGGTTTCCGCTACTCCCCGCCTGACACAAAGAAATCCGATCATTTCCACCCGACTCCATCACGGTTACATTAAAGTGTTCTTGACTTCAGAGCATTAATAGGCAAAGAAAATGCCCCAGGACTGGAAATTGTAGATTTCTGCTTGGAATCTGCGTTTCCTAATTCATGTGATGTAACACAATCCGAACCAAGGCCATGCTTTTTTTATAGGACTGTGTGCTGCAGCAGTGGATTATATAGAAGAACAAGACCAAACTTTTCAAACGTTCACCATTCGATTCACAATTAGACACAATGACACATAATAACACGACACCCTGGGGTGTCATTTCTTTTCAATATTATGTCTGTGTTTTGCTTCCCTGTGGTTATAATTGTAGTGCCTCTGGTTCTAATGGCTCAGTGCTTCTCGTTGTGATTGTTTTTTAATTTACGCTTAGTGTCCCAGAAATACATGAATCAGGCTGACAGGCCATTAAAACCAAGGTGTTGCTTCAAGTGGAGGAGTTTAAATATCTCAGGGTCTTGTTTGCGAGTAAAGGAAGAACAGAACGTGAGACGGACAGGCGGATCAGTGCGCCGTTTGCAGTACTGTGAACTCTATCGGTTTGCAGGGAGGAGGAGAGAGTTTAGCCTAAGGGCAAGACTCTTTGTAGACTGGTCAGTTTCTGTATGGTCAGGAATGGTGGGACGTGACCAAGAGAATGAGATTGGGACTCATTAATTTGGTCAAGCAGCTGAAATGAGCTTCCTTCGCAGAGTGGCTGGTCTCTCCCTTAGAGACACGCTGAGACGTGCAGTCATCCGTGAGGAACAGCTGCTGCTCCTTTACATCAAGAGAAGCCAAATGAGGTGGATGTGGCATTTGGTAAGGATGTCTCCTGGCCAGCTTCCTGGGGAGGGGTTTCGGGCATGTCCAACTGGGAGAAGGCCTGGAGGCAGACCTAGGACATGCTGGAGAGATTATATTTCTCAGCTGGCCTGGAAATGCCTTGGTGTCCTCCCAGAAGAGCTGGAAGCGGTAACGGGAAAGGGAAATCTGGGCCTCTCTGCTTAGGCTGCTTCTCCTGCAACCCAAACCCAGATATGGTGAAGTAAATGGTGGGATGGAGGCTGCTAGAGTTGTATGCATGCACAGCAACTGTCTTTACTACCAGCATCCTATTCAACTCTGAGACTAGACAGAAAGTTTATACTTAATACAGGAAGTTGATCTCTACTGCAGATAAGGAAGATAAGATGAAGAAAGCGACATGACGCCGTCACTTTCATTGCAGTAATGTGTAGGTCTTTTTCTATGTGGTCTCATGTAGTTCTGATTCCTTCTGCTTTCAGTGTATAGTATACAGTACGCTGCTCCATGTGTAGGAAGAACTAAGGTGCTTGTTACCTAGCAACCGCCTCCATGCAACCCAGTGTTCCCTGCCTGTGAGAATCAGTGTGTCTGTGTGTGTTTGCGTGAAGGGAGGAGAGTTTGGCTAAAGGCTTGATGCAATATAAATGAATGTGTATTTCTACTAATTCCTACAGCAGCAGGCTGTGTGGTAGTGATTTGTTCTCTATATGTGAGAATTTAACACAAGTATATACTGTGTAGAGTAGAGGAACAATGATGTCCACCATTTATGATCTCATTAGAGACTGGACATCAGGCTAGGTATACCTGGACAGGTTGCAAACCCATTTCAGTGTTGACACCTTGAGATGGACTTATACTGACATCAACACTTGAAACATGTATGTTTTTGAACTCGGGGGGGGGGGGGGGGGCTGGAGGAGGAAACTGGATTTTCTTTTAAACAGCTGGAAGGCTGGCGATAATAAGCCTACATTTTTTCTTTTATTGAACAAAGCCCTACATATTTTATTAGGATGCCACCTGTGCAACAAATCCAGTTGTGAAATTTCCTCACTCCTAAATATTCCACAGTCAGCTGTCACTACAGACCACCAAGCTTCATGTGGCCTTCAGATTAGCTCAAGAACAGTCCACAGAGAGCTTCATGAATGGGTTTCCATGGTCGAGCAGCTGCATCCATGGAGCTGGCCTCTTCCTCTTCCAACATAACTGCACCAGTGCACAAAGCAGATCCATAAAGACCTGGATGACAGAGTCTGTGCAGGCCAGTCAAGTTCATCCACACCAGTCCTGACCTCAACCCGACAGAACACCTTTGGGATGAATTAGAGCAGAGACTGAGAACCATATCTTCTGGTCCAACATCAGTGTGACCTCACAAATGTGCTTCTGGAAGAATGGTCAAAAATCCCCATAAACACTCCTAAACCTTGTGGACAGCCTTCCCAGAAGAGTTGAAGCTGTTATAGCTGCAAAGGTGGAGCGACGTCATATTGAACCTTATGGATCAGGAATGGGAGGTCACTTAAGTTCATATGTGAGTCAAGACAGGTGAGCCAGTACTTTTGGACATATAGTGTATGTACGTTTGTTATTCTTAAAGAAAAAATGCTGCACGTTTTGATAGATTTTGAATCAAGCAGCCGTCCATTCTGAGAAGAATGACCTGTTTCCTTCTCCGTTTACGGGGGCCCACATAGCAAAGCTGTGTAGCCCCAATCTGAGTGGCTGATGCTTGTGTTTGAAGCATGAAAAAAATAAGAAATCCCCAACTTTTGATGACAGTAACACGACACACAGAACCTACAACTCGGTTCAGCAATGCTTGACATCATCCATTTCAGCTGACTGATTGACCTGTCCAGGGTGGACCCCTGCCTCTCGCTTATAATGTGTGTGTGTGTGTGTGTGTGTGTGTGTGTGTGTGTGTGTGTGTGTGTGTGTGTGTGTGTGTGTGTGTGTGTGTGTGTGTGTGTGTGTGCGTGTGTGTGTGTGTGTGTGTCACCTGCTCCAAACAGGAAGCGTTTGGCTTTTATTGTTTGGTGTCTTGGTTTAAATGCAAACCTGCCTGTTGCCATGTCAACGTTCATGATGCAGCACTTTGCGTGTGGGCACATCTGGCATGCAGAGGATGATGTTGGCACAGCTCTTCCTCTTACCCACAATACATGATGTCTCACAGGAGGCCTGACCGTTTGTGATGACACAGAGGAGACCATGTCCTTGTATGACATCAGAAGTAAAGGGGGATGTCACAGAGTCACAGTCGAGCAACTATTCTACCCAACAAATCTACCCCAGCTGTTTTAAAGATGACTGTAGCCTTGATATCTGCTTCAATAAAATTATGCAACTATCTTTCCAGTGTGTGAATGGCGCCTTCTTTCACCCCTGGTCAAAGGTAAAATGAGCATTTATGACTATGTGTGTGTTGTGTTACTACATGTTTTTTCCTTTCTTTTATAGTCACCTAAATATTGTTGGGTACTTATAATTGCCAAATAATGCCCCAACATCCAAATAAGACATGATAATTTACTCGTACAGCATTTTCTATTTGCTTCAGCATGATGATTTGCAAGTAAATGGAGTTCATAGGGTATAAATGCGAGAACACTAATGCTTATCTAACAGTTTTCTTTGTGAAAAACAAATTGCGTGAGAGAAAACACCTCAAATCATCTTTCACATTTGCAGAATTGGAGGGAAGGATGTTCAGGAAAGAGAGGTGGGGAGAAAATGAAAGTGGAATAGAAAGGTGAAGGAAACGGTTAGAGAGGAGGGAGGGAGCGGAGACAAATCGATCAGAGCCAAGGAAACAGGTCTGCTCTCAGAAAGCACTCCAGAGGCTGGTGTGCTGTTTTCCACCATCACTGCCAGGGAGAGTGAGAGGAGGACAGGAATGGAAAACAAGTATGGAGAGGCAGAGGAAGGGCAG
This sequence comes from Xenentodon cancila, assembly GCA_014839995.1. Taxonomy (NCBI): domain Eukaryota; kingdom Metazoa; phylum Chordata; class Actinopteri; order Beloniformes; family Belonidae; genus Xenentodon; species Xenentodon cancila. Next base: position 24,214,554 of record CM026214.1, read on the forward strand.
AGAACCCAAAACATTCGCTAATGTTGCAAAGAATTCTGTCTTTAGTCTCTGGAGTATAATATATAATATTTCTGTATCATAGGCTTGCAAATTCCCATCTTTAGAAATAGTTTTTACAGTAAACTAATAGATATTGGATAAGAGGGCGCATTAAGGAAAGCACTCACACTGTTCCTTTTTCTCTCTCATACGGATAAAATTAGCACAATTTGGCTGTGGGCAATAAAAGAAAGACTACTGAGTCTCTCTTTTCTTGCCCACAGCCAAACTGGGTGTGAATAATCTCTCCAGAGTTTTACCTTCACAGACTGGTGGATACTTGGCATATGGATATGTCTGACCTTTTCTTGGATGGATACTTCGGTGTGCGTGCATAATGCAGAGCACGAAACAAAGCAAAACTCAACAAAATGAAAAGGTGAATTGTGCAAACACGTATTCAGTTGGATGAGGTTGCAGTCCTGTCAGAGATAGCCATGTACAAAAAAAGAAAAAGTAGTACCTACCTGCTGCATTTGCACTTTTCTTTTCTTTTCTTTAGTTGTTGTTTTATTTAATTATCACTGCAAGGGCAGTATGTTAAAATCCTGACGGACACACAGAGAAAAGCCTCTTAGGACACGGCAGGCTTCAACATTTGAACTGACTTCATCATATTAGCTTTTTATGTAACTTGAATTTCCTCTTAGATTTATTGTCTCCAGCTGGTTCACACAAGTTTTGACTCTCTGGGGGGAAAAAAAAAAAAAGTTATATATATTTTTAGATTTCCAGTCAAGCCTCAGTCCAAAAATCCCAAAGTGTATTGTTGTCTGCAGATAAAAAGTCCTCTAGTTGCACTATTTTAACTTCAGCTTTGAACTGCTGGTGCTGTCCTCTGCACACAGCTCTAGTAGATTATAAGAAATGCTTTAACAACAAGTGCACTGTTCAGACTCACAGCTGTTATGTGAAGCAGGAAAAAGGAGAGAGAAGACAGATGGTTTAGCGTTCACCTTTCAATAAGCCATGTTTTGAATGCACGTGTCACTGTGTGCACTCTCTTTTCAGAATACTCATTACAGTTTTAGGGGTCCTGCCTGCACTTGTGTGTGAGATCTTAATTGTTTTTGGTGAAATTGGCATCGGCTTCTGCTTGGGGAAGTATAAACACCAGTATCTTACTCATGCAGTGTGAAAGTAAATACACAGAGACCCATCGTGTGTTAATAAAATACCCAGTTTAAACTCCACTAAATACTAAGGAAAGACATCCATTTGCTGCTGTTAGGAATCATTAAGTGCATTTTTATTTGCATTTTTTTAATCTGAGACTGGATGGTTTTCCTGTCGAGCTATTTCAATTCTTAAGCATAAAAAATGGTGAAAAGAGAAACCATTGATGTTCAGAAACGCTGGTCTGTAGAAGCCAGAGAAGAGCGGGAGGACAATTTGTTCATTGTTCAAACAGGTTTCTCTGTTGAGGGAGATGCATGCAGGCGCTCTTTTTAGTCACGTAGAATTGCTCTCGTGATATCTTACCTCTAAGTCCCAGTGGGCATGGAAGCGCTTTGAAATGGCTGCGCCACGCCAGCCGCTGTGACTCGTGGACATTCAAGTCATATAGAGCCATCCTGCCAGGAGCACGGTGGACCGGTTTAGAAGTGTCCCAGAGGCAGCCACCACTCTGCTCCTCTAGAGACGCACCAAGATGACAAACAGGCCTTTAAACTAGCAGATTGCTGCACAGCTTTTGGGTAATCTCCATCCATAGTAGTAGTAGTGGGTAGCAGGTGGTAGTAGTGGGTAGCGGGTGGTAGTAGTGGGTAGTGGATGGTAGTAGTATTGGTAGTAGTTGTGGGTAGTGGGTGGTAGTAGTATTGGTAGTAGTAGTGGGTAGCAGGTGGTAGTAGTGGGTAGCGAGTGGTAGTAGTGGGTAGTGGATGGTAGTAGTATTGGTAGTAGTTGTGGGTAGTGGGTGGTAGTAGTATTGGTAGTAGTAGTGGGTAGCAGGTGGTAGTAGTGGGTAGCGGGTGGTAGTAGTGGGTAGTGGATGGTAGTAGTATTGGTAGTAGTAGTGGGTAGTGGGTGGTAGTAGTATTGGTAGTAGTTGTGGGTAGTGGGTGGTAGTAGTATTGGTAGTAGTTGTGGGTAGTGGGTGGTAGTAGTATTGGTAGTAGTTGTGGGTAGTGGGTGGTAGTAGTATTGGTAGTAGTTGTGGGTAGTGGGTGGTAGTAGTATTGGTAGTAGTAGTGGGTAGCGAGTGGTAGTAGTGGGTAGTGGATGGTAGTAGTATTGGTAGTAGTAGTGGGTAGTGGATGGTAGTAGTATTGGTAGTAGTTGTGGGTAGTGGGTGGTAGTAGTATTGGTAGTAGTAGTGGGGTAGCAGGTGGTAGTAGTGGGTAGCGAGTGGAGTGGTAGTAGTGGGTAGCGGGTGGTAGTAGTGGGTAGTGGATGGTAGTAGTATTGGTAGTAGTTGTGGGTAGTGGGTGGTAGTAGTATTGGTAGTAGTAGTGGGTAGTGGGTGGTAGTAGTATTGGTAGTAGTTGTGGGTAGTGGGTGGTAGTAGTATTGGTAGTAGTAGTGGGTAGTGGGTGGGTAGTAGTAGTGGGTGGTAGTAGTATTGGTAGTAGTTGTGGGTAGTGGGTGGTCAGAGTCAGAGTCAGAGTCAGAGTCAAGTTTATTGTCAATTCTACCACATGTAGATACATACAGAGAATCGAAATTACGTTACTCTCAAACCCTCGGTGCTACACAATAAATACATTTTAAACACAAAGTGCAGGTTAAAAAGAGACAAGAAACAAGTTGTGACATGACAACAACAGTTTTTCGGTTTGTTTAAAGTGACATGGTGCAAAGCAAGCAAGCGGTCCAGATCTGCCAAAATACAGATACTGAGATCAGAGTGAGTGAGGGGGGGGGCAAGGCGGGAAACGGTGGAAGAGAAGGGAGAGTGTTAAGTGTCCTGACAGCCTGGTGGACGAAGCTGTCCTTCAGTCGGCTGGTTCTGGCTCGGAGGGTCCGCAGCCTCCTCCCTGAAGGCAGCAGACTGAAGAGGCTGTGTGACGGGTGGGTGGGGTCTCTCACAATGCTGAGGGCTTAGCGAGTCAGACGGCTGCTGTAAATGTCCTGAAGTGAGGGGAGAGAGACACCAACGATCTTCTCAGCTGCTCTCACGACGCGTTGGAGAGATTTGCGGCAGGTTGCGGTGCAGGATCCGTGGTAGTAGTATTGGTAGTAGTAGTGGGTAGTGGGTGGTAGTAGTGGGTAGCGAGTGGTAGTAGTGGGTAGCGGGTGGTAGTAGTGGGTAGTGGATGGTAGTAGTATTGGTAGTAGTAGTGGGTAGTGGGTGGTAGTAGTATTGGTAGTAGTTGTGGGTAGTGGGTGGTAGTAGTATTGGTAGTAGTAGTGGGTAGTGGGTGGTAGTAGTAGTGGGTGGTAGTAGTATTGGTAGTAGTACTTGTGGTTTTGCTGCACAGTTTCACAAAGACTACACAGTTCAAGCAAAAAACTGCTTGTACATACTTTTATCTTTGAAGTCTGATCAGATGCTGACATTTTGCTTTTGTAGCACTTTATCACGTTGCATCGGGCTCATGTTGAAACTGGTTGGAAATAAGACAGCTTGAAAAAATGAACATTTCATTAAGTAGTAAGCTACAGCTGACAACACCTGAGTTGACTAAATTGGTGTTGTGCTGTTGTTTGTGTTAATAATAAAACTCATCATGAAGGTAGAAGCTATCAACTTTCTTTTCGACTCTTCTATTGGATGGGTCCCTCTTTTCTGTCGTTGCTGTAGCGAGGGTGTTGGTGATGCCCAGGAGCCATAACGTTACGTGGTCAGCAGGTCACGGTTGGTGGCAGATAAAACAGATGGAGAAGCCTGTAAACGCAGACTGGAGTGCTCTGTCCTATTTCCCGAAGACACCAGTCATTGTGGAGAACTTGTCAATGAACAATAAAAGCTTCATGTCTGTTTCTGTGGCCTTTTTGAACTTTTCGTCTTTCTGCCACAACTTTACCATATATCCGTATTTAGATAGGACCACAACTGAGGTTTCAAAGTGCTTGTATGTGTGTGCACGTTGACGTGAGTGACTCCCCACATTCAGCAGCCAGAAATAGGCTGTAAGGAAATCAATGTTCCACATACAGTGGCGCTGGGAGCTGTCTCCTCTACAAAAGAGGGACTGTCCTGCTTCCTGCACCCCACAGGGAAAGTGTGTGTGTGTGTGTGTGTGTGTGTGTGTGTGTGTGTGTGTGTGTGTGTGTGTGTGTGTGTGTGTGTGTGTGTGTGTGTGTGTGTGTGTGTGTGTGAGAGAGAGAGAGAGAGACTTGGGTAGTACAATAGTAGAACAGGTGAGTGCAGGCTCATCTTTGTTGTCCCTTAGTTTTGCTTTTTCACATATCAGAATATTTAAAAAGGATGTGCAGAGAATGGTAAAATATAAGGGTGAAGTAGTTACTCTAGATACAGTACAATCCAGTACTATCAGTACTATCAAGGTGTGGAGGTGCTTTTACAAGGGTCTGCATCTGCTGCTTCAAGCCGACACGAGTAAGTTTACGTTCAAACAAAAATGTGCAAAAATTGATCAGCATCAGACTGCTGTTTACTGACTTTCTTTCTTTGCCTCCAAATTGGATCCTGCAGAGGACCCAATTTGGATGGATGGAAACAGCAATGCAGTTGGTGTTAAGCAGTCTAACGCTCAGATCGTTCCATGTAACTGAATGCAACAGTCTGGTTGTGTAGATGATGTTTGCCATGGAAACGCAGACACCGACTGGATGAACTGTTTGCACTTTAAGAGGGGCCCTGGCAGTTTCCTCGTTCTTCCTGTACAAAGACATTAAAATGCTTTCTATTCTATCTGTCTATTCACTTGTGACAGTGAGATGTTGGGTGAGAGTTCTTTGGTAGTGGAGCAAGGTAAGATGTTCCCCACAGCACTGGAACCTTCTGCTGGTTCAGGACGAGGTTAAAGAGGTGCTGTCAAATCCCACACAACTGGTCTGTCTGTGACCAATAATGTGATGCAGTGTTCTTTGATAGTATTTAGTGTCCTTAACTCTTTCACAGTTAAACTTTGTGCTGCTGC
>CM026214.1:24219740-24282240 GCA_014839995.1 Xenentodon cancila
GGTATTATGGTATTATGGTATTATGGTATGGTATATGTCTGTATGGGGTTGAAACTTTGTGGACCTGCAGCCTTGTTTCAGTTCAGTCTCTCCAGCTGCCTCTTCACCTGACTGCTAGAGACAGATAGGCTGGAGGGGAAGGTCGAGGGGGCGGCAGTTTCTCCTGAAGAGGTTGGAGCAACAATGGAACAGCACCAAGAATTGTGACTGAGATGGAAGATGGGAGCTGAGATGCAACAGGGAAGCTGTGGGTTAGGGGAGGGTGGTTTGGCTGTGAGGATACCGGGATTGTTTCTGAACTAAACTTGTCTATTGGTTCTGTCCAGAATTCCATCTACGGTATCTGGTCCTCCCTCTGCTTGAAATCTGTGATCTTTTTCATCCCTGACCACACATCTCTTACATTCTTCTGCTACATAATTTTTCTCTTTAATCTGAACTCTTAAGAGTTTTTGCACTCAATAATTCCCTGACTTCCTTTCTGAAGGTTCTTTTTTTTGAGGATCTCTTTCAGGTCACTGGTGATCCAGGGTTTGTTACTGGGGAGGTACCTCACTGTTCTGGTGGGATGATGTTGTCCACACAGATGTTGATATACCGTAAATTCCGGACTATAGAGCGCACCTGATTAAAAGCCGCATGCTCAAATTTTCGAAAGAAAATCAATTTTGTATTTGTATTAGCCGCACTGGATTTTAAGCCGCAGGCTTAAACAGCCATAAAAATGACGTAATTCACGTTCGTTTCTTACATTTAAATAAATAAACACTGTGTTATTCTTCTTAAGCATTGTCCAGATATTTACACAGAAAGATATTACAGGTGAGAATTTTTAAAAAATTATTTTTATTTAATCCACTTCGTAACATAAACATATTTACATACCTACATATTGTACATGCTTTTCTATAACGGTGCCTATAACGCGGCTACCCTGAAATATGGCCTACGTTCATATCGGAACACAACTGCGTTGTACGCTATGAGTTGCTGATGCTCTTTTACTCAACAGTGCATGAACAGTATTCCAGTTTCGTCTAATAAATTGTAACTTATAACTTAATAACTTAACTCCTTATAACATATACCACATACCGCATCCTACCAGAAAAAGTCACTCATTGCCTTCTTCATCTTCCTCCTGCGCACTAAAACCATCAAAGTCCTCTAATTCAGTGTCCGAATTAAACAGCCTCAGGATCTCATCACTCACTACAGTCTCCTCGTTTTCAATGTCACTTGAGTGCGCGCCGACTTCTTCATCGCGCAGCAGCCCGGCCTTTCGGAACCCGTTGGTGAAGGTTGATGATTTGACGCGGCTCCGCGCCTTTAGGATCCACTGGCAGACTTGAGTTAAAGATGCTCTTCGCATGCGTCCTGTTTTAGTAAAGGATTTCTCGCCGCTTGTCATCCAAGTCTCCCACTCTTCGCGCAGTGCCACTTTAAATGCCCGGTTCACGCTGATGTCCAGTGGCTGTAGATACTTAGTGGTACCACCAGGAATCACAGCTGGAATTGAGTTTGTGCTCTTGATGGCAGCTTTAACTGAATCTGTTACATGGGCCCTCATGCTGTCCATAACGAGCAATGCTTTTTTACTGCGAAAAAAGCCCCCCGGTCGCTTTGAGTAGCACTCTCCGAGCCAATCCTTCATTAGGTTCTCTGTCATCCAACCTTTCTCATTGACTTTCACCACGATTTCCTTTGGAAATTTTTCCTTTGGCATGGTCAGCCGCTTAAAAATCACCATTGGAGAAAGCTTTAGTCCCGATGCTGCGCAGCTCAGAACACAGGTAAAATGTGTTCTCTCGTGCCCACTTGTTTTCAGTGTGACGGAGGAGTCACCTTTTTTATTTACAGTCCGAGTGAGCGGCAGGTCAAACGTCAGAGGTACTTCATCCATGTTTATGATTTCGTCTGGCCCGATGGAATTCTCCGCTATCTTTGCTTGAGCGAATGTGCGGAATGAAGCAAGTTTCTCCTCGTAGTCGGGAGGAAGCTGCTGGCACAAAGTCGTGCGTGCCCGAACAGACAGGCCTTTCCGTTTCATAAATCTAAAACACCACGATGGCCCACCTTTAAAATCTTCAATTTTCATCTCGGTCGCGATTGCTTTGGCCTTCAGTCTGATTTGTACAGTTGAAACACAGCGGCCGCCTGCTCTCTGTGTGTTAACCCAGTCCTCCAGAAAGTTTTCAAGTTCGGGCCATCTGCTGTGGTGACCTCTGAAAGCTTTGGTCGTCTTTTTGCAGAGGCTCAGTTGTTCTTGCTGGCGCCTCCACCTTCTCACCATTGATTCATTTATGCCAAGATTACGGGCGGCAGCTCGATTTCCTTCTTCAACTGCCAGAGTGATCGCTTCTAACTTAAAAGCCGCTCCATATGATTTTCTTCGACTATTTTCCATGTTGACGATGGTTAGTACAAATGACTGATTTACAATAACTAAAGTTGTGATTAACAATAACGGTAGTTGTGATTAATCATACAATTTCATTGGACCGCTGTGAACTACTCATTCATTTTATTGGTCTACTGTTGCTGGGCGAAATGTTTTTCCCGCCACGAAAAAAAAAAATGAATAAGCCGCACCGTAGTATAGGCCGCAGTGTTTAAAGTGTAGGAAAAAAGTAGCGGCTTATAGTCCGGAATTTACGGTAATCAGTCACCCACTCAGTCATGGTGTTGATGTCATCTGCATGAGCATCCCAGTCTATAGTCTCAAGACACTGCTGCAGAGTTTCTTCAGCTTCCTGCGAACACCTTCTTATAGGTCTTTTGGTCAAATGTTAGATCTGAACAATGGATAGGTGAAGTAGGGAAAGACCATATTATGGTCTGCCTTCCTAAGAGCAGACCCTACAGAGGAGACAAACAGAGGAACAAAGCCAGTGTTTTATTCTTTTTTCATAGGAGCAGTTGTCACACGTTTCAGATGCTGGAAATGTGTCTGAAATGTGGTTGAAATCTCCAGATGTAGCTACAACTGCACTGGGGTGTTGCATCTGTAGCTTAGCAATAAGTGAGCTGATGATGTAACATGCAGCATCTGCAGCACCTGATGTCTGGATGTAAACTGCTACTAAAAAGCCCTGCACATTATCTCTATATAAGATGGATAAAAACGTACAGCTAACAGTAGTTTGGCGGTAGCATGCCCTGGATTATACCATCTGCTGTTGACAACCACTGCATTTTTACCGGTCCTCTCAGTATCTTTTAAGTCTCTGTGTAACACAATAATGCATTTCTGATACTCAGGCTGCTTCCTTGTTCATGCTCGTCCATCTTATTTATGAGCGAACTTCCTCTATCTCTTTTCCTTTCTCCCTGGTCTACATCCATGACTTCAAGTCATTAGAGATGTGGGTATTATTTGAACTTTTGACATTTTGATCAGGTGCGCCCTCTTTTAAACAACATATTTGTGTCAGTAGTAACGGTAGAAATCCTTTCAGCAGGACAGCATCTAAACCGGAATTAAAATTGAGTTACATTTATTTACAGAGCACAACAACCACAAAGTGCTTTACAATAACATAACAACAGTAAGATATAAAGCATTTCAAACTTTTAAAGACAAACCAAAGTGATAAGACACAGCAACAGCGTAAAACAACATAAAACATTACAAACATTAGGTTGAGGGTAGTTGGAGATGTCCTGCCTCAAGAACAGGAGTTTAAGTATCTTGGGGTCTTGTTCACGAGTGAGCGTGAGATTGACAGACGGCTTGGTGCAGCGTCCACTGTCATGCGGTCGGTGTACTGGACCGTTGTGGTGAAGAAAGAGCTGAGTCAAAAGGCGAAGCTCTTGATTTACCGGTCAATCTACGCTCCCACCCTCACCTATGATCATAAACGTTGGGCAATGACCGAAAGGACAAGATCACAGATACAAGCGGCAAAAATGAGTTTTCTCTGCAAGGTGGCTGGGCTTAGAGATAGGGTGAGAAACTCAGTCACTTGGGAGGAGCTCGGGGTAGAGCCACTGCTCCTTCAGATCAATAGGAGTCAGCTGAGGTGGCTTGGGCATCTACATCAGATTCCTCCCTAGAGAGGTGTTCCAGGCATGTCCCAGTGGAAGGAGACCCCAGCGAAGACCCAGGACATGCTCGAGAGACTATGTCTCTTGACTAGCCTGGGAACGCCTCGTGCCCCCCCCCCCCAGAAGAGCTGGAGGAATTGTCTGGGATGAGGGAGGTCTGGGCATCTCTGCTTAGACTGCTTCAGTTTTCAGTCTTTTCTCTCGTGGCACCAGCTCTTAGTTTGTGTTCGGGACTCCGTTGTACATTTAAGATTAGATTTAACTGTTTCTTTTTTTGGTAAAGCTTCTAGTTAGGGCTGGGTCTGCTGATGCTGGACCAGCCCTTTATTTAATGTATATACCTAGGTTTCTGTTGGACATCCTATGATGCACTGGGTTCCTTCAACAATTTTTATTTTCTCTTAATGTATGAATGTGCCATTATTAGTGCTATTAAGTTTTTTCTTTAAAGTGTTTTATTTATTTTATTTTTTCTATCCAAGAAGGTTTTCTTGGACTAACCTCTTTGTGCTTGTTGGCATTCCTTTTATTTCCTCCCATTTAAAAGGTCATGAGCTTGATTCCGATGGAGGTGTTTCCTACTAAGAGTCTTTACTTTTCACTGTAACCTCATGAATCCTCAGGCTGGAGGATTGAATCAAAGTGAAATGATCACTTAAGGAAGCTGTTTGTTTGGAACTGATGTGATATGAATTTGACTTGGTCTGAACTGTAATTATAACTGCATTATAAAAAATATTTTATTGGAATATAATTGGAATTATAATTAGACGTAAGCAAGGTAGATTCAATTGTATTGAACATGTTTATCCTATATAAAGTGCCTTGAGGTGGGGTTTATTGTGAATAGGCACTTACAGTTGAATTGAATTGAGTTTGTCCAATCAGTCATAAGAACCTGGATGACATCATACATCACCTGAACTCCACCACTTGCTGCCTTGATTCCCCGCTAACATGTTTTTTTAATAGTGTTGCACATTGTCCTATGAAGCTTCTAGACATTGTAAATATGTCTCTGCTTTCAGGTATCTTTCCTCAGCGCCTAAAAACAGCTGCTTTAAAAAAATAATAGTCTAGACAAGTCACTTATGAACAGCTATAGGCCTGTATCAAACCTCCCCTTTCTTAGTAAAATCATAGAAAAAGCTGCTTTTCAGCAGCTCTACAACCTCCTGACACTAAATTACTGTTTTGATGTCTTCCAGTCAGGTTTCTGGCCACATCACAGCACCGAGACAGCACTAGTAAAGGTCCTTAATGACAGCCGCTCCAATATGGATAGTGGCAACATTTCAGTCTCGGTCTCATTGGATCTCAGTGCTGCGTTCGACACAGTCGACCAGAACTTCTTGATAGATCGGTTGAAGAACTGGGTGGGACTTTCTGTCCCAGCACTTGTTGGAGTCCAAGCAAAAAGACAGGTACTATTTGTGTCTTTAGGTAACTACAAATCGGAGCTAACAAAAATAGCATGTGGAGTTCCTCAAGGTTCAATTCTTGGGCCTCTGTTGTTTAACGTCTATATGCCCCCATTAAAGGACTAATGTCTCAGCCGGACTTAAACTTGTCCACACATTTATCTTCAGTAAACTGGACTACTGTAAAATACATCTCTGATCTCCTGGTCCATGATGAACCAACCAGAACCCTCAGGTCATCAGGGTCACACCTACTTTCTGTACCCAGAGTTTGAACCAAACATGGTAAGGCAGCGTTCAGCTTTTATGCTCCTCACCTGTGGAACAAACTCCCAGAATACATCAAGGCTGCTAAAACTTTTAATTGTATTAAGTCAACTTTTAAAGGAAAACCTTTAAAATTTGTCAAAATATTTTTATGCAAAGCAATTTGAATAATCTTGTACATGAAATGGCTGTACAAATAAACTTGCTTTGCCTTGCCAAATGTAACTAATCCAGTTGTAACTAATTTCATGGTACAAGAAAGCCATGAAATTCACGGTCATGGCTTTCTTAAGTAGACCATGATGTTGCTCAGACTTACTGATGCAGAAATGGAGAAGATGCATATTACTTGTGTTTCACTAAGCAAGCCAAATATCATACTGGAAATATATGTGAATGTCACCTTATATGTAAAAAAAAGCAAAACAGCTGCTGTTAATAAACTTAGAGAGCATTTTCCTTTAGACAATTGTAGACACTAATGCATTAGTAGTCCAGTATATGGGATACATCCAAAGGGGCAAAATGGTGAGGATACTGAAATTTGTGTGTGTGTATATATATATATATATATATATATATATATATATATATATATATATATATATATATATATATATATATATATATATATATATATATATATATATATATATGTAAAGAAGAAAGAAAAGAAAGAAAAGACATCCTGAATTTAATATTTTGAACCTAGAAAACCCCTTTTTCATAGATTGTAATAATATGCCTCAATATTAAGATAATTTCAGGCATTGAATGGCATTATGTCAGTGACAGCAATCATAAATTCCTCTAACTTAAATGATGATCCTGTGCAAAGATTTTCTGTTTTCAAAGTCCCCTTCACATGCCCCTGAAGGTGTTTACTGTGGATATATGTGCAGTCCAGTGCATCAGTCACATTAGGGAATGCTCCAACACAACATGAGTTATCTTGCTCTTACTACTTTATACAACATGCTCTTCTGTGACAGGGGAAGAAGATGAAGCAGTCAGCCACCAATTTTATTGCTAGAAAAACAGCTTGAATGACAAGGCAAAAACTCCCTTTATATAGATTATTGAGATGTTAAGATCAGTTCTTTTAGGTCAAAAATCTTTTAAAATATTTATTTGAAATGATCTTAGTTGGTTCTAGTATGTCAGAAAAGTAAGGGAAATCTAATTTAATATTATTCATAACTTTTATTTGCTGAAAAAAACAACAACATATAAATGTAATTTGATTGTAAATGTCCATTATGAAAAAGTAATAAAACATTTTTTGAAAGAGCTTTTCTAGAAAATGTTTCTATAGACTAATATATTTGATTCCTTTTCATAGAAAAGGTGATGGTTATGCTGTTAATGTATTCATAATTAATTGACAATGACACACCCACAACTCCAGATTTGAACTTTCAAGCTTCTGTTAACATTTACACAGAAAGCCTGAAATTTCTAAATGCCTTCAGCTTTACAATTTAAAGGCTGTAAAACTGCCATAAAAAAACAACAGTCTCTCATCATTGTTTCCTTATTATAGCTTCTTACATTTTTATCTACTAAAACGTAGTCTGCACAAGTAAGTGATACCATCACTGAAGACACAATCTTGTTTGTAAAGGTAGCCATGAGGAAACAGCGGGGGTTGGACTTGTCCTGACACAGTCTGTTCCTCTGGCAGGCCCTGCTAAGAATGAAAGCTTCATTGTTTAAAACATCATTCAACAACAGGCGTGCCATTATGACCAACACACATGACAAGAGCAACACTTTCTATGGCCTGCACTGTTGCCCTCATTCTACCTTTGCAACCTCAGCCATTTCTAATCAACTCTACAACTGCAACAATACTGAAGAGAAATATAAGTAGGCTATTAAGCAACTATCTGTAAGCATAAACTTAAACTATCAGCTATATGAATACCAGCCTTGGTAAGTGTAGCCTACATGGAAAGTATTGATTGATGATCAACTTTGCCCCATTAGCGCAGGACTAGTATTACCTGGAATCCTGAAGTAATTCGGAAATGACACCCTGACTTTGTGTTTCGTGCAGGACATTCACAGAAGATAAGCAAATCTGTGTGTTACTGTAATCTACAGATGTTATTTCTCATATAGGTAGTGAGAGTCTTGCATTTTGTTCAACAATTAACATCAAATTTACATAACATTTGAATCATGACATGAACCCATGGCTGTTTTTGTGCATAGTCGTGGAGGAATTTTGAGTTGGATTTGTCCGATCATGCAGGCCACAGTTGGACTTTACATCACATTTTGATGGATGAAAGAACCTTAAAATGGCGCATGCGCTTAAATTGCTGTGACAACAGATGACAGAATGTAACCAGTAAAGGCTCTGTGCTGTCATACTTGTTTTTATGAGATTTCCGTAGAGAGTTTCTAATCACATGCTGCTATGTCATCCATCTCATTGTTGCTCTTCTGCTGCCGCTGGGTTTCTTGCTTTTATAGCTCCATAAATGCTGCAGCACCATAATTACCCCTGGAAAGAGATGGAAAAGATGGCTGCAGATCACTGAGTAAGACTGAAATCATCTCATGATCTCTGTATTTGTTGAAATAGGGTAGGTAATTTGCATTGGAATTTTTACTTTACCAATCACTGACAAGTTGCGCTGGAATACTACCATAGATGGCCACCGTAGTTAATACAGATTGCCTCAGGTTCCCAGGTAATACTAGTCCCGAGTGAACGTAACATATGGCTGTAAAATCTTTGCAAGAAAATGGGGTAACATACACAGAGAAGATACTGAATAGCTCGTGACAGCTGACTGAATAGACGGCACAGCAGGATTAAGAAAGCCAGATTGTAAACTTGATCTGATGTAAACCTGAGCCAGACTACCTGCACCAGACTCTCCATGGCTACTTATGCACCCCTGCTTTCACGCAGCAGACTTTAGGCTAAATTCAGACAGGATAATTGACATATTTAGCCCAAGGAATGTGAAAATGTAAATACCCAGGATGCATTGGGCATTGATTTGATGAAAACATGGTGAGAAACTGCTCAGAACCAGTCTCTGAAATGCAGTTCTGCTTTTTCTGCTAATGTGACTAACATGATGAATGTGTAAGTTGAAGAAGTGTAGATTTCTGCTGCATCCATACTGCTGCATAATCCATTATGTGCCTGAGGGCTTATCGCCTCCTGTTTTGTTTGAAGCCAGATGTTCATATGCTGTTTAGATTTTGTTTTTAATTATTAATGTTAAAGTTTATTACAGAAAAATTAGACAAGTAAAGAGCAGAATTAGCACTGCTTTCATTAGCCATTCACAGTGATAATACCTCTTTGTGACCCTCCAGATTTAACATTGTAAGTACCAACCAGCCAATAAAACGGCTAACCTGAAGCAAGAAAAGGTTTAGCTACAGTTTGAAATCACTAAATTCTTGTTCTTAGTGCTTTTCAACTAAAAGACAGTTTAAATTGCCCATAATTCAGCTGAAAATACTACTACTTGTATTCAATGAAGCATGGTAAACTCATCCCTTTTGTCAGGTGTTTTCCCCCAGACCTTGAAGACAGTCGTCAAACCACTCCTGAAAAAAAACAGTTTGGACAAGTTGCTAATGCAAAATTAAAGACCCATCTTTAATCTTCTGTTCAGAAGTAAGGTTATTGAAAAAGCTGTGTTTCCACAGTTAAATACCTTCTTAACTCTTAACCAACCAACCGCTTTCACGTCTTCCAGTCCGGTTTTCTGCTCACCACAGCGCTGAGACTGCCCATGTCAAGGTGTTCAATGACATCCACATAAATACAGACTGTGAATGAACCACAGTACTGGTATTATTGGACCTCAGCACAGCATTTGACACCGTTGACCATGGTATATTGCTAGATTGATTGGAGAATTGGTTTGAGTCTTCCTTAAAGGACAGAGACTACTTTGCGTCAATAGGTAACTTAGCATCTGAATCAACAAAAATGACATGTGGAATTCCCCAGGGTTCTATTCCAGGACACCTTCCATTCAACATCTACCTGCTTCCACTAGCTCAGATAATAAACATCAAATCAGTTACCATAACACACTATGCAGATAACACACAACTTTACATTATAATGTCACCAAATGACAAAGAGCCCATACAAGCATTAAGTTGATGCTTAGAAAAAATCAATGAGTGGATGAGTCATAAATTTTATTTAGTTAAAACAAAACTGAAGTAGTTGTTTGTGGACCAAAAGAAGATTGTTTAAGAGTCAGCACACAGCTTTAGGTATTACAGCGACAAACCACTGATAAGGCCATAACAGTGTCTTCACAGGTTTGACTAAAAGGTCAATTAGATAGCTGCAGCTGATCCAGAACGCTGCTGCCCAAGTTCTCACTAGAACTAAGAAAGAGGACCACATCACTCCAGTTCTTACACTGGCTCCCTCTACCTCAGACAATATACTTTAAAATGCTTATGTTAGTTTATAAATCATTGAATGGTTTAGGACCAAAAAACATCAGTGACTTGTTGGTGCCATATCAACCATCCAGACCTCTCAGGTCTTCTGGTTCAGGTCTCTTCTGTGTCCCCGGAATCAGAACAAAACACGGAGAAGCAGCATTCAGCTTTTATGCTGCACAGATCTGGAACAAACACCGTTAATTAGGTACTAAATTGTAATTCTAACTTAAGTCTAACATTTCTTTATTCTGCCACTGCACTGTAACCCTTTTTTATTGTCTTCAGTTTTCATATTTTTTATTATGTAAAGCATCTTGAATTGCCTTGTTCCTGAAATGTGCTATACAAATAAACTTGCCTTACCTTGCCTTGCCTTGCATCACCTTGCCTTGCAATGGATCATAAGGTGTTTGAAAATACAGCAATGGGACCTGAACGAGTGTTTGTCTTTGAATAGTGAGCGTGTCTCTGCCTGTAATAGACTTTGGCTGGACCCTCAGGAAATTGGTGGTTGTTATGCCTCCATATACAAGACTAGTAGCAGTTATGGTATCGAACACCTCATCATCATCGTCATTATTAATGTTTGTGAAATGTAGGCACACTATTTGGTAGTTTGGTAAGCAGGGTTGATGTGTGTGTCTCTGTTAATTACATGTTGCCATGAGAGAAAAACAACAACTCCTTGCACGCAGGCTTCAAAAGAGAGATGTCTTGTTTAGATTAGGAATAGTGAAAATGCTTATCTGTCTTGGTTCTTAAACTAATGGCATTGTCATTTTTAAGAAGCAAAAAGGAGAGGACTCTCAATACCCTAAAGCAGAAAAGATCATCTTAAAGAAACTTAGAGAAACCATGATTTTGTACCCTGCTTTATATATAAGGTATATATAAGCACTTGAAACTGGGATGTACAGTCTTGCTTGCTAAGCTGTTGAATGATACAATTTTGTTATTTCATCTTTGAAATCTTTTTTCAAGAGAGTGGACATTTGTCCGTTTTATGGTCAAACAGGGTGAAGAAAACGGATGTCAAGAACTGGCATACAACTGCTCAATACATTTGCTCAGTATATTTATTTTCATCCTTTCCACTGGAGATTTTTTGATATTCCTGGAATTATCCTGAACCAATTCAAGCAAACATTTAGTGGCCAGACAGATGTCACAACTAAAATATATTGGTACCATCTCCAGAACACTTTTGCGATCACTCAGTGGTTACAAAATACCCTGGCCCTGTTGGATGTGACTATCATTTATTGCTTCTAGAAGTAAACTAATGTTTTATTTCATTTTGTGTTTCAGAGCTCCTTGGTTCTGCAAAGAAAGTCAATGTTAACTTCCAGGACACAGATGGGTGAGTTACCGCGTCATTTTCCTTCCATGTACTTCTCATCAATTTCTACTATTACTCAGTCGTTCTTTCTCATTCTCTCCGTCACCCCTGCCATCCCTGCTCACACTTTAATCATCTATCCCACTAGACTCTCCTACATAAGTTAGTCTGTCTGTTCCATCAAAATATGTGAATGTAATATTTACATAATAACGTAAAATTGAGTCATAAGCTGATGGTTCCTATTGTGTCATTAAAATACCTATGTGAGAAGAAGAAATCATTATCTTTATGTCAGTCTTTTTTCAATAAGTGTTGGATATAAACAAGGACAACATCCCTATGTAAGAAGAGGCAGGTTTTGTTGACCTGGTGTAAGTTACAGCGGTAGCAGCCGCTCTGCATGCTGCTAGAAACTACAAACAAGGAGAGAAAGAAATGTTAGAAGAAACTCCACATCCAGAGCCCTGGTAGCTTCAGGGTTCTGCTCCGGATTTTAGTTGTTCCTAAGACTGGCCTTCTCTGGACAGAGATCTTCCAGTTACCACCGTTCGCCTAACTTTCCACGTCTTCCTTGCCTCCTCATTCAATCTTTTCAAGCTTCTCATATTCCTTCTTGCTGTTGCTGTCACTGCTGCCCAAGTGCAACCATTGTTTACGTCTGGGGTTTGTCGAGAACCACAATGAGGTTAGTAATCACAAGATTACCAGTGTAAAATGGAAATCCCACTGGATCTTTGTTCTTTCATGCTTTACCAGCCTTGGAGGTATCGCCCATCATTTGGAGTTGGAGACTTCCAGCCCACACTTGGGACAGGTCTTCTTGTACACTCTTCCAGCCACATGGTTATGTTCCAGATACTGAGCATCCTTAGTTCATCACATCCTCTTTGCTGCGGATGTGCTGGTTTATTTCTGAGACATCTATGCAGAGGCCTATACCTGGGGTCTTGTCTGGCGTGGTAGATCTCAAGTTCTATTGATCTTGTTTTCAGGGGCTGCTCTTGTGCCGATTAGTGTCAATTAGCCAATTCTTCTGTGCCAGTACATGCCATGAAGGGGTTCTCTGGCTGTGTTGATAGATCGTTGTTGTTTCATCCTAGATGATGACTTTAATAGTCACTGGTCCCTCCATTGCTCCACCCCTCCACCCTTTCATTCAGTCTCAGGGAGCTGAATGCTTTGTGATGAACTTTCTTGTCTTGACATCAGTGGCTTCCATCTCCGCCTGTTGCCAGGCTATAAAAGCGGTGGCGTATCTAATTACGTGTTGCACATACATGTTGGTGGCTTGGGCTTTGCTCTTCCCAATCAGTTGGCTCATCGGGATCTGCCTTAGTCTTTGTAGGTTCTTGGATGTCCCTGACATTTGCTCGCTTGTACCTGTATTGCATTTTACCTTTTGATGGTTTGACCCCTTACAGCTGCAATAATTTTGTCTCTCTTTGATACCATTTAAAGGCATTTACTGTGTATTGTCCGCATGACGTTATGATATTGTGTAAAGGGTAATTTAATAGTGGTACGTTGTTTTCAACTGCCATTCACTTAGGTGCTTTTTGCTATGTTTTTGGTCATTATCCCGTTGGAGGACTCATGACATGCTATTGAGGTTGAGACTTCTGACACTGGGCAGGATGTTTTGCTTCACGACTCTATGAGACTTGATTGCAAACTGCAGAAATTCGAGGTCCTTTGTGCAGGAGGGCAACAGAAGTATAATGCACCCCCTCCATGTTTCACAGCAGGTTAGGTGCTCTTTTCTTTGAAAGCTTAATTTTGTCTGTGAACACAAAGCTCAGACGCCGCACTCCAGTCTCGTCGCATCTGTCCAAAAGAGGTTCTCATGGAAGGTTCTTTGGTCCTGGACCTGCATTTTAGTAAACTTCAGTCTGGCTTTTTTTTTTTTTTTTTTTTTTAATTTTTGAGTAGTGAGGTCCCCCTGGATTATCTTGTGTGGAGCTTGTTGTTGTTCAAAAAGCAACAGATTGTGCGATCACAGTGGCATACCTTATGTTTTCCTTGGCTCTCCGTCTACCACCCGGGCAAACCTCATCAATCTCAGGTTGCATTTCGTCCAGCTGCCACATCCTGGGAGGTTGGCTGCAGTTCATAGAATTTGCAGTTGTAGTAACAGGAGCATGACGCTGCTCGGAGATGGTCACCTACCCTGGAACATAATTGTCTATTAACTTTGTTTTTTGTTGTTGTAACAATCATGCTTCTACCTTGCAGGTCACGTGACATAAAATGGTCTCATTTGTAGGCATATCATTGACAGCTGTTTTTCAAAAGGACGTAAACTGTAATCGATGAATTGGGAGCTGAAAGAGCAGCTGTTCACAGTAAATTTGCTATATGAAGCCAACAATCACAGCTGAAAACAGGTCCATTCCAACAAAGCTGTTCACAGGCTCGTCTTATAAAACATAGCAAATAACTTCCTTTGTTTATATCTAAGGGAACTACACACCGGTTTGGACATTCCCTGGATGTTCCTTTAGGAGATCAGGGTTTGTAAGTCAGAGTAGGAAAGCGGTGGTAAAAAGCTACAAGACTTAGATAAATGTTTATTTTGATAGTGGTGCATGGAGACCAGTTTTAATTCAGTCAATCAGAGGCAAACAGGGCCAACTACTGACAAACTGAAACTATATTAAATTGAAAAAAAAAAGCTAAATATTTAAAAATGATTACAGTTGAATTATGTATATAAGTCTGGTAGTTCATTAAAAATACCTTTCTTTTTAGGTCAGGTCCTTGTAGGTCTGAACCAGTTTGGGGAGGGGCTGCTCGTTTACGCCACTTCAGTTATCTAGGTTGTGACCCAACCAGAGTGTGTGTGACTGTTTGTGTGTGTGTGTGTGTGTGTGTGTGTGTGTGTGTGTGTGTGTGTGTGTGTGTTTGTGTTTGTGTTTGTGTGTGTAGAAAGCATGGAAAAAAGAATATCCCTGCAAAAATCAAACTACAAGCCCACTTGGATTTCTTGTTATGATTAACGCCTATTCAGGTTCAGGTTATTGGTTATTGGTTGATGGGTAGTAACGCTGTTGGTTACTTTTTTTTTTTTACTTTTATGTTGTCACTGATTCTCTGAGCTTGCGAATAAATGCAGGGACAGAATACATTCTTTAAAAATACTTGAGGCACTGGCTTAACAATTGTTTGATTGGTTCTTACTGCTTATTTATGACACAAGCAGACAGTCATTTTAATAGAGTGATGAACATTTTAAAAGGTACATCCCAATAACCATGGGATTTTAATCCAAATAATTAATTTTTCTGAGTCTATTTAAACAGAAAAGACTAAATAAAGCAAATTTTCTACCAACAAACACATCCATAGATACTGGGCTTTAGTGCAACAAGCCTCAATAAGAATTAATGAACAAAAATAAAACGTGAGAGGAATACGTGTAGTGCATGCACGCTGTGTGACTGACTGGCAAACAACAGAGGCAGAAGACTGATGTGGCGTCTGAGTCAAGAGCTTGTATCCACACACACACACACACACACACACACACACACACACACACACACCAATGCTCACAGCTAGACCTCACCCTGCAGAAAAAAAACGGAGTGAGAGCAACTGGTTTACTTGCTCTCTTCCCGCGTTCCCAGTGTGTTATCATTGGAGCGGTGTGCATTTTCCAAAGTCTGGCAGGTATTGGAAGATCCTCATTACTGAAAATAGGGTGAACCATTTGTGTCAGTGGATGTGTGACAGGTGAGGTGTAAAGTTCGCAGCAAAACTGTAAGAAAGCAGTGTGTGCACAATAAACATGCACTCAGTGTTGTTGTAACATTTACTTAAAGAAATACAAGTACAGTTTATGTCCAAATCTATAACTGAGTGACAATCAGCGAATGAGGAGAAAGAAAAATCTTTCAAGGTTTCAAATCCAAACAGCGATGAATAAACATTGGTTACTGTTTGGAGAAGCAAACAAGCTGGGATTGGTTTTTTAACAGGAAGGTAAAGATCAGCAGGTTGTTTACTGGTCTTTACTGGTTCACTGCTGACCCCACACATCCCAACCACAGTCTGTTACATCCCAACTACAGTTTGTTACATCCCAACCACAGTCTGTTACATCCCAACCACAGTCTGTTACATCCCAACCACAGTCTGTTACGTCCCAACTATAGTTCGTTACATCCCAACCACAGTCTGTTACATCCCAACCACAGTCTGTTACATCCCAACCACAGTCTGTTACATCCCAAATACAGTTCGTTACATCCCAACCACAGTCTGTTACATCCCAACCACAGTCTGTTACATCCCAACTACAGTCTGTTACATCCCAACCACAGTCCGTTACATCCCAACCACAGTCCGTTACATCCCAACTACAGTCTGTTACATCCCAACTACAGTCTGTTACATCCCAACCACAGTCTGTTACATCCCAACCACAGTCTGTTACATCCCAACCACAGTCTGTTACATCCCAAATACAGTCTGTTACATCCCAAGCACAGTCTGTTACATCCCAACCACAGTCTGTTACATCCCAACTACAGTCTGTTACATCCCAACCACAGTCCGTTACATCCCAACCACAGTCTGTTACATCCCAACTACAGTCTGTTACATCCCAACTACAGTCTGTTACATCCCAACCACAGTCTGTTACATCCCAACTACAGTTCGTTACATCCCAACCACAGTGTGTTACATCCCAACTATAGTCTGTTACATCCCAACTACAGTCTGTTACATCTCAACCACAGTCTGTTACATCCCAACCACAGTCTGTTACATCCCAACCACAGTCTTTTACATCCCAACCACAGTCTGTTACATCCCAACCACAGTCTGTTACATCCCAGCTACAGTTTGTTACATCCCAACCACAATCTGTTACATCCCAACCACAGTCTGTTACATCCCAACTACAGTTCGTTACATCCCAACCACAGTCTGTTACATCCCAACCACAGTCCGTTACATCCCAACCACAGTCTGTTACATCCCAACTACAGTCTGTTACATCCCAACCACAGTCTGTTACATCCCAACTACAGTCTGTTACATCCCAACTACAGTTCGTTACATCCCAACCACAGTCTGTTACGTCCCAACTACAGTTCGTTACATCCCAACCACAGTCTGTTACATCCCAACCACAGTCTGTTACGTCCCAAATACAGTTCGTTACATCCCAAGCACAGTCTGTTACATCCCAACTACAGTTCGTTACATCCCAACCACAGTGTGTTACATCCCAACTATAGTCTGTTGCATCCCAACTACAGTCTGTTACATCCCAACCACAGTCTTTTACATCCCAACCACAGTCTGTTACATCCCAACCACAGTCTGTTAAATCCCAGCTACAGTTCGTTACATCCCAACCACAGTCTGTTACATCCCAACCACAGTCTGTTACATCCCAACTACAGTTCGTTACATCCCAACCACAGTCTGTTACATCCCAACTACAGTTCGTTACATCCCAACCACAGTCCGTTACATCCCAACTACAGTCTGTTACATCCCAACCACAGTCCGTTACATCCCAACCATGTCTGTTACATCCCAACCACAGTCTGTTACATCTCAACCACAGTCTGTTACATCCCAACTACAGTTCGTTACATCCCAACCACAGTCCGTTACATGGCAACCACAGTCTGTTACATCCCAACCACAGTCTGTTACATCCCAACTACAGTCTGTTACATCTCAACCACAGTCCGTTACATCCACACCACAGTCCGTTACATTGACACCACAGACCGTTACATCCACACCACAGTCCGTTACATCGACACCACAGTGTGTTACATCCCAACCACAATCTGTTACATCCCAACCACAGTCTGTTTACCCGTCAGAACTTATGACTCCTAAATTCACAGTACCCCCGTTATTTAAGACTTCTCATTATTTACATCTTTACGCAGCTGTACTGTAAATTCATCATCCATCCATCCATTACCTATACCCGCTGTATCCGTTTCCGGGTCACGGGGGTCTGTCGGAGCCTATCCCGACGCATATCAGGTGAAAGGCAGGGGTACACCCTGGACAGGTCGCCAGTCTATCCAGGGCCACATAGAAGACAAACAACCAATCACACTCACATTCACACCTAGGGAGAATTTAGGATGATCAATTAACCTACCCTGCATGTTTTTGGACTGTGGGAGGAAGCCGGAGTACCCGGACGGAACCCACGCAAGCACGGGGAGAACATGCAAACTCCACACAGAAAGACCCACCGGGCTGGGAATTGAACCGGGAATCTTCTTGCTGTGAGGCAACAGTGCTAACCACTAAGCCACCGTGCTGCCCTAGTAAATTCATCATGCGTTTCTATTTTTATATCCACATATGCAAATTCAATTCAATTCAATTTTATTTATATAGTGTCTATTACAACACAAGTTGTCTCTAGGCGCTTTCCAGAGACCCAGAACATGACCCCCGAGCAATTATTACATAAACAGCGGCAGGTAAAAACTCCCCTAGTGGAAGAAAAACCTTAAGCCAAACAGTGGCAAGGAAAAACTCCCCTTTAAGAGGGAAGAAACCTTGAGCAGGACCTGGCTCATGAGGGGGGACCCTCCTGCCGAAGGCCAGCCGGGTAGAGCAAGAAATAAGAAAAAATAGAGACATAGAGACACCGTCAAAGGTACAAGATAGGATACATTAGTAACTGTCCTTGGTAGTCCAATTAGACTTCTGTGAATATGGGTGATATATGGATAGACGGTGATACAAGGGGATGAGGACTGCAGGTCGGGATGTCAGCAAGTATCCAACAAACATCCATACAGACAGGTGAAGACAGACACTGGGATGGTCAGAGGTGGAACTGCAGGTCAGCAAGCAGCTCCTGAGGCTCTGGTCCGCAGGACATGCAAAGAAGAGGAAAAGAAGGGCCAGACAAGCACAAAAAACTACCAGAACAATGGACCACAATTAAGTTTATGGGATATTGTTAATAAATGAGGGTTGAGGTGAAGAAGAAACAGAGAAGGCAAAGAGAAACAGAGAAGGTGAAAGGCACCACTCAGTGGATCATGTTGGTGCCCCCCTGCAGCAGAGGCCTATAGCAGCATATCTACACCGAAGCTATGTTTAAAATGAGCTGCTCTAATCTGGTCCTGTAGCTGCAGCTTTGACTACTGGCCCTGACACCTTAAGGTACTAAATGTACACTAACTATATGCTTTATTAAACAGAAATGTTTTAAGTTTAGTTTTAAAGGTGGAGGTGGTGTCAGCCTCCTTCACCCAAACTGGAAGTTGGTTCCAGAGTGATGGTGCCTGATAACAGAAAGCCGTCCTCCAAATCTACATCTGGATCTTCTAGGAACTACGAGTAAACCTGCACCCTGAGAACGGAGAGCTCTATTAGGAACGTACGGTACTATCAGGTCTTGCAAATATCGCGGCGCTATGCCATTTTGGACTTTATATGCCAGTAATAAAATTTTGAATTGGATTCTAAATTTTACAGGGAGCCAATGGAGGGAAGCTAAAACTGGAGAGACGTGGTCTCTCTTGTTGGTTCCTGTCAGCACTCGCGCTGCTGCATTTTGGATCATCTGGAGGCTGTTAAGAGAATTACTTGGACATCCAGCCAACAACACGTTACAGTAATCTAGTCTAGAAGATACGAATGCGTAAATTAGTTTTCCAGCATCACTCTGGGAGAGGATGGTCCTGATCTTTGCGATATTACGGAGGTGGAAAAACGCAGTTTTACAAACCTGATTAATCTGCTGTTTAAATGACAAATCCTGATCGAATATAACGCCAAGGTTTCGCACAGTTTTACTGGAGGCCATCGCAAGACCATCTAATCCCTTCCTAAGCTGTTTGGGACCACAAACAACAACTTCTGTTTTATAAGAATTTAGTAGCAAAAAATTTCTGGACATCCAGTCCTTGATGTCCTTAATACACATCTGAAGTTTGTCTAATGGTTCTGTTTCATCTGGCTTCATAGACAGATACAGCTGCGTATCATCAGCATAACAATGAAAATTAATGCCGTGGTTCCGGATAATACTTCCCAAGGGCTGCATGTATAAACTGAACAGGATTGGCCCTAGCACTGAACCCTGCGGGACACCATAGCAGACCCTCGTCTGTACGGAAGAAACCTCATGAACATGAACAAACTGGAATCTATCTGACAGATATGATTTAAACCAATCTAGAGCTGTCCCTTTAATCCCAACAACATACTCTAGCCTCTGCAGTAAAATGCTGTGATCTATAGTATCAAAAGCAGCGCTGAGGTCCAGCAGAACCAGTATGGACACTAATCCATTATCTGAGGCCCAGCAGAACCAGTATGGACACTAATCCATTATCTGAGGTCCAGCAGAACCAGTATGGACACTAACCCATTATCTGAGGCCATAAGAAGGTCATTCGAGACTCGAACCAGTGCTGTTTATGTGCTATGATGGATTCTGGACCCTGACTGAAAAACTTCAAGTAGATCATTTTTATACAAATGGTCACACAGCTGGCTTGCAACTACCCTTTCCAGAATTATAGAGATAAATGGAAGGTTGGAAATTGGTCTATAGTTAGCTAAAATGTCTGGGTCAAAAGAGGGTTTTTTAAGTAATGGTTTGATTACTGCGACTTTAAAAGCCTGTGGCACATATCCTAAAACTAGGGACAAGTTGATCTGTTTCAGTATTGTCGGTCCAATCAGAGAGAAAACATTTTTGAGTAGTTGAGTTGGGATGGGGTCTAACAGACACGTGGATGATTTAGATCCATTGACGACTGAGGTCAGCTCAGAGAGATCAACAGGAACAAAACAGTCTAGATTCAGGTCAGAGCATAAGGGAGTCGCCGAGGTTGAAGAAATTCCCACAGCCACTGCCGGGAGGGCCTGGCCGATTTCCTCTCTAATTCTGACAATTTTATTGCTAAAGAAGCTCATAAAGTCTTCACTACTGAGAGGTGCAGGGATGCACGGATCAACAGAGTTGTGGCTCTTTGTCAGCGTGCTAACGGTGCTGAACAGAAAACGTGGGTTATTTTTATTATCCTCTATTAACACTGAATAATAGGCTGTTCTAGCTTTGCGAAGCGCTTTTTATACACTATTAGACTATCTTTCCATGCATAATAAATATCTACAGACCTACTAGAGTACCACTTTCTTTCCATTTTACGCACTTTCTGTTTTAACATACGAATATGTGAGTTAAACCAGGTTGTGGTTGTGGTTAAAATGTGTACATATGCACCCAAATATGTATTCTATTTATGTCATTCTGCACAAAAACCATCTGTTATTTCACCTTAGCATTTCTTAATAATATATCTGCCTTCAGTAACATCTGTCACTCCACCAACACTTCATTGATTATTATTTATGCTTCTTTGTCCTACGTTGTCGTCAGGAGCAACGGAATTTCATTGCATTTTTGTGCCCTCAGAATGTAATGACCATTAAGTACTCTTGAATCTTGAAATGACATTTATCTGTCAGTTTGTGACCTTACACTGACTTGTGCAGCCCTGGATTACTATTGTGGACCTACGATGCTGGACATTGCTTCATTTGATGTAGGATTTTAGAAAGGCGCTGCTATTCTTGCAGCACTTGCTGTGTCATGGAAATAAATGGCACCATGTGTATTATATAGAATAAAGAATCACTGCAAAGTTCTCAGATTTGATTTCCAGTTTTCCTGAACTACCAACTGTGTTTAGGTTATCAGGACCTGCTACTCTACATGTTTTAGTTTTTCATTTTCATTTTTAACTTCTGGGTTAGCACTGTTGCCTCACAGCAAGAAGGTTCCCGGTTCAATTCCCGGCCCGGTGGGTCTTTCTGTGTGGAGTTTGCATGTTCTCCCCGTGCTTGCGTGGGTTTCCTCCGGGTACTCCGGCTTCCTCCCACAGTCCAAAAACATGCAGCGTAGGTTAATTGATCTTCCTAAATTCTCCCTAGGTGTGAATGTGAGTGTGATTGGTTGTTTGTATGTGGCCCTGGATAGACTGGCGACCTGTCCAGGGTGTACCCCTGCCTTTCGCCTGATATGCGTCGGGATAGGCTCCGACAGACCCCCGTGACCCGGAACCGGATAAAGCGGGTACAGATAATGGATGGATGGATTTTTAACTTCTGAATGGTTGTGTGTTTCACAATGTTGAACAAGATTAACAGGGTGATGCTGTTTCTAGTGATTCATTTTTTTGACCCAAATGTTTTGCTTATTGGTCCTCATTTTCACTTCAGTTTGTACAAGTTTGGCAACATTTTACTTGTCAGCATCCTAAGCTTCTAATACCTGACATAATTTAATAAGATGTTTTCTATTAATGTTTTGTAATGACCTTATATTTACACTTATTGCTGCAGCATCTTAAGACTAGCCCACAGATTACCTGAAAGACTAGCTACTATAGCCAACAGAAACACCGCTTAAAAGAACGCTGTTTCAAGTCTCTGAATCTATGAGTCTCCAAATTTAGATTTATGGAGAAAAAGGCAGTAAGAGATGAGAGTACAAGGAGGATGCTGGAGGGGGAGCGAGCTGGGTTGGGACATGGTCAGATCATCAGAAGTGCGATCTAGCGGTAGAGAAAGGAAAACAAATAAGAAAGAGATAGAGAGTAGTGAATTCTTAAAGAAGAGAAGTAGGGTATAAATATTGTATGTCATGTTTTACAACTTGGCAAAAGCAAGGACTTCCCTCCGCTTCTCCCATACTGTACCCCACTGACCCACTCCTCAATTACTGCAGAATACTTACATAGACAGATAGATAGATCAGCCTCAGTGCCACATCTGCAGGTTCATTAAAAAAGAACCAAAGCAAGAAACAGTCCCTAATGAATAGTATCCCTGTTTAACCCTGGAAGGAAAAAGAAATACTGTTGTTTTCAGGTGAGAGATGCATTAATGGGTTCCAGCATATGTGTAATGTTATAAAAAATGATAATAATAGAAATAATAATAAAAGTGTGATCAAAATCCAGTTAGGCGAACACGAGGTGATGTGCTTTGTCTGTCACATGTATCATCATCTATCTATAAGAACATGACTTTGGACTGGACTACAGGATTCAGTCCTTCTAGTTCAATGCTTGATGAAATCTGCGTTACTTTGAATTTAGAGCACTTTTATTTTGAAGTATTTTTGCTTTTCTGACTTGTAATTTATTCATTTACAAGGCTTCACTTAATGTAATGATTCCTCTTATGCCGTTTAATCTTTCACCCTACAGATCTGAATCTACATTATTTTAACATTACATAACATATTAAAACATCATATAGTAAAAAGAAAATGTATTAAAAAAATGATTTAAAATTTAGACTTTTGAACTGTGCAAAAACTTTATGGACCAAAAAGACGAGACTTTATCATAGTTTAAATGAATTGTAAAACATTTGTGGCAGTTTCTTTAGAAAGATACAAGCACATGAAGATAATAGTAATAATATTAAAGCTAGATGGATTGGTGACTTTTGAAGAAATGATATTTAAAATATAGAAAACCTCTTATCAGAGGTGCAACAGCTTAATGCCTGAAAGTATCAAGCAATGAATAAAAAATAAGATATTGATTTCACAGGGACACTGAGAAGCCTTGTGTGGAGTTTTATGCAATCTTTCTGAAGATGATGCATTGCTGTAGCTTTCCCACTGGGATCAAGGAAATTCAGGTCCAGAGGGAGTTTTAAAAAACTGAAAATGCGTTTAATTAGAATGTTTTATTTTTCACTAGAAGACATCGTTTCCACCCTCAGTGGAGAACAGAGATACACAATATCTAATCGTGTAGGAGAATGAGCAATTACACAAAAACGCTGATAAAAAAAAAAGAAAAGAAAAGCAACATAAAAATGTTAAATCCATTGAAAATGTTTATTTTATATTGTTATGGAGTTGTTTAAATACATGGCTCGTTGCTGACTGGGCTCATATGACGTACTTTTTTCATTTCTAAATAACTAACAAATCACCCGTTCCTAACCACGTACATCACAATAAGGGAGCTAAAGAGATCTAGAGTCAAGGAAATCCCAAAGTCAGGATTTTCAGGGACTCCAATGTGTCTCTCTTTTAAACTGACTGGATCAACGTAGCGACTTACATGGAAGTTAGAGCCTGCTCTTGGGCAGGTCATGTTCTGTGTTTTGGATTAAGTTGTCTGTAAAATCCTTCACCGATTCAGGTCAAATCGTGCTGAACAAGCTTTTAAGTGTTATTAGAAAGAAGCAACGGATGACGATGTCTCCCATTTTACCAATCCGAAAGTGCTTGATGGATGTTAAATAAACACCAGACTGCCTTACAACAGAAACTACATAATCAGTGGATTAGGATGCTGGTTTTATTTTCCAGATTTAAACTTAATACAATGTTGACTCATTCTGTTCAGCTCACAATTTATTAGATGGTTGGCCCTGCTGGGAATTTACCTACCGAAATGTCCGTAATAAACTGCTCATATCCAATAAATAAGTAACGTAAAAAGGAGTAGGTTGGTACATCTGAGAATACCCATTCATTCATTTTCTATACTCATTTTAATCCTGTTAAGGGTAATGTGGGTTCTGGAGTCGGTCCCAGCAGTGACCTGTCTGAGAGGCAGCGTGAACCCTGGAAAGGCTGCCAGTCCACCACATTATAAGAAAAATTTAATCAAATGAAATGCAAACAAGAAAATGTTTAGTGAGGCAGTAGCAGGAAAGAAAATCCCAAAACAGAGCTCTTTTTAAGAATAAAGTTAAAAATTTGAAAGCTTTCGTCCAGCTTCACCACTTTGGCAGTGTAAGTGAACAGAGAAGCTTGTTGAAATTGCAGCAGGAATGTCACTGTCATTTATCACATTCTTTCCCATTCACGGAACCTGCCTTTCTTGTGGAAGAAATGTCAGAGGACGGGTGAAAAGCTGAGCCAAAATTGCAGAAGAACTCTGTGAAAAAGTCAGTACATCCCCACTGCTCCTAGAAAAATGAAAATGAAGACAAGGCGCAGGCGAGTGCTTCAACACAAGTGCACGTTGTTAAGTTATCATCAGGAAATGTGGCTTTTCCTATGAAAGAGGACGTTTTGGCAGTTGGCTGTTCTGGACCATTCAGTTGTATGCTATCACAACTGCAAGGAAGAAAAACCAAAAAAGAAAAACTAATTATGTCAAGGACGAAGTTGCACAGTGGACGTCTCTGGGAGTTCACTCCTGGTCTTAGACTTTCTTTAAGCATTCAACACTCAAGGAGCAGCATCACACACTCTGCAGGTCTTTTTATTTATATCTGGCCTCATAAACAAATACAGCTGCGTATCATCAGCATAACAATGAAAATTAATGCCGTGGTTCTGGATAATACTTCCTAAGGGCTGCATGTATAAACTGAACAGGATTGGCCCTAGCACTGAACCCTGCGGGACACCATAGCAGACCCTCATCTGTACTGAAGAAACCTCATGAACATGAACAAACTGGAATCTATCAGACAGATCTGATTTAAACCAATCTAGAGCTGTCCCTTTAATCCCAACAACATACTCTAGCCTCTGCAGTAAAATGCTGTGATCTATGGTATCAAAAGCAGCGCTGAGGTCCAGCAGAACCAGTATGGACACTAATCCATTATCTGAGGTCATAAGAAGGTCATTCGAGACTCGAACCAGAGCTGTTTATGTGCTACAATGCTGGCCGTTTTACTCCCTCATTCTGACAATTTTATTGCTAAAGAAGCTCATAAAGTCTTCACTACTGAGAGCTGCAGGGATGCACGGCTCAACAGAGTTGTCGCTCTTTGTCAGCCTGGCTACAGTGCTGAACAGAAAACGTGGGTTATTTTTATTATCCTACGGTCTCTAACCGCAGGTTAGAGACCCTCTTTCTCAAAGGAGCAAGTGCATCTAAAGCTGAGTGCAACACATCTGCAGTGCTACCAACAAGGAAATCAACATCTGCAGAGGTAGAACCGAGATCACAGCCCTCAACTGCTTCACTATGTTCCTCTGTATGAAGATGAAGAGCAATGGCCTTCCTAAGTTTAGTTATAGCTTTATCGGATAGACATCTGCTAAAGTAATTCCTCCTATCATGCGCAACGTTGACAATGTTAAATTCAAACGTTATTAAACAGTGGTCGGATAGGAGGGAGTTTACATGGGACACTAACAGATTATCAAGTTCTACACCGTAGACGAGGACCAGATCAAGAGTATGATTAAGACAATGCGTCGGTTCGTTAACTTTTTGTAAAATCCCTATCGATTCTAGAAGAGAATCAAAAGCCAATTTAAGACTGTCGTTGTCAACATCCATATGAATGTTAAAGTCGCCCACTAGGATGACTTTATCTGTACTGATCAATAAACCAGATAAGAAATCTGAGAACTCGACTCAGATTTTCAGGAATAGACCTTATGATCTTTTGTATTACTCTTATTATTTTCTTCATATGCAGAGAATTATAAAACAATTATTTCCTTATTTTCATGCCAGTATAACAGTTTGTTACTCTGTGTGATTCTCCTGTAAATCACGGGACTGGAGCAACTCCTCATAAGCACTCTATTCATTCCACTTTTGGCTATAGTTTTACATTTTCAACCTGAGAAAACATCTTCAATTTCAATTTTCAGTAAAAAAAAAACCCACAGATGTGAAGCCAACAGAAACAAGCTGGTGCTCCATGAGGGCGCGGGGGTGGGGGGTGGTACCTGAGTAGGGCAGCCTACTCAGGTACTGTGACGGGCAAACTCTGCTCCTTTCTAAATGTGATGCAACAAAAGGATCTGGTACCTGCTTGTTGGATAAAGTGAACATATTCTTTCCAAAAGACTTTCATTACGGAAAAGTGCAGGTATCTATAGAAGAGACTTTTAAAGCAATAACACGAGAGCATGTGGGCCTGTATATCTTCTGATCTGAGTCACACAGGAAGTGTGTTTTTGCGTCTGCTTTCATTTCTATTTGTGTCTCCGTGTCCTCGGGTTCTGTGATCCCTTCTCCTCCTCAAACTGGTCCTCATGCTTATCCATCAAGGCTGACGTATCATTCTCATCTTGTCGGCGTGCACCCAGTGGCCTCGACAACGCATCCACGGGATCGCCTGCATGACAGAATACCTTTCCTCTCGTGTATTTGCTTCCATCCATTTTCTAATCTACGCCTCTGCTCTATTTTTCAGCTCTGCAGTAAAGATACACATTAGATGTTAAATCCCTAATCCTCTCCTATTAAATCCATTTGTCATGCTAAGTGCCGTGTGTGTGCGTTTGCATGTGTGTGTGTGTGTTTGTATGTGCGTGTCTGTGTTCATGGTCATGTATGTATAAGTAAGGTCTATTTTTACGTGTCTATTTGATCTCAAAACCTATTGAACAGCAAAGCTGTCCTTCAAAAACGCATAATAAAATAAATGAATGTGCTGTTTTTGTTTTCTTGGTGGCCTACTTTGTGCCAATTCATCCAGTTTTTATTCCCTCACATCACGTTTTTGTATTTATCACTCTTTTGTATCACTCCTATTGTAATTTAATCTACATGCTGGAGAGTCCCTCATAATACAGCCAGATATCATTCATCAAATTACACCTTTTATGCAGAGGTGGGTCAAATGTTTAACGTTTTACAAAGTCCTAGGGCAAGTTTTAAAAAGTAACAAAAAGGCTTTGTAATAAAAGTGCATGTTTTTCTACTGAACACACGTCTGAGACTGTGGTTAGTTGGATTTCTTTGGGAGTTTTTTTGTTACGGGCAACAGATTTTCAAACTCCACTGGATCTTGGTGCAGTTTCAAAATCAAGACTTCTGACATGCTGTGTTTAAACATTGCTCTTCAAGGGTCCTAAAATATGTCAAGAAAATACCCACCACCAACCATGATGATGGTACTATGACCCGATCACCCAAATGTTGCAGCAGGAATTAAAACTCCTCAGACCAATAACCTGCTGTCCATATGGATCATAGCCTAATTTTCCTCTTCTTCTATTGCTGTGAATAGGCATCAACAAGAATCATTTCCACAGAATACTGACACTCACTGGATAAATCCTCCTCTTCAGGCAGTCCTGTGTAAACCCACCAGAGGGTTTGTGCATTAAAAATCTCTGTAGATCAGCAGTTTCTGAAATACTAAGATCATCACATCCAGCATCAGACTCCACGCCACATTCAAAGTCCCTTAAATCACGTTTCTTCCCCACTCTGATGCTCAGCTGGAACTTCATCAGGTCATCGTGACAGTATCTAAATGTGCAAATGTATCGAGCTGCTACCATGTGATTGGATAATTAGATATGTGTATCAACCAAATAAAGTGGCTAAAGAGAGTATTTCATAGATCGTAAAAGGTTTACAAAAACAAAAAAAAGCAAGAAGTCCTGCCACTGAATGACCCTTGGACTTTAACAGTTTAACAGTTTAACAGTTTAACATGTCTGCATGTACTACAGGTTTTCTCCCCTGCATCACGCGGCTCTTAATGGTAATTTGGAGCTCATCTCTCTGCTGCTGGAGTCACAGGCTGCTGTTGACATCAGAGACCAAAAAGGTGAGAGGAAAACTGATGCCAATATACAATAGTGTGTAATACAGACGCCACGTGTCCTCACATTGTGCACGTGTGTGCCATGGTGTTGCAAAGGTATGCGACCACTCCATTACGCAGCCTGGCAGGGGAAGGCGGAGCCTATGAAGATGCTCCTGAAGTCAGGTTCATCCGTCAACGGCCAATCAGATGAGGGACAAATTCCTCTCCACCTGTCGGCGCAGCACGGCCACTATGACGTGGTAAGTGATACCATCTCAGCTCCTTCTTGTGGTTTTCGGCCCCACAATATTTGTAGCTATTGTTTATTCTCACAACTCTTTTAGTGTGACATTAAGGTGATTACATAATATGTGATGATACACATTTTATCCTTTTCATGAGTTGATTGCAAGCCACGGTGAGCAGCAGGCATCTAATAAACTTGTCTGTGACATCGTGTTTTATGAAAGCAGATTTTACAAGGAGGATAGCTGCTGAAGTGTGCCTGAGTCCAGTGAATGTAAAGTAAATACGTATGAGCTGACAGCGTGAAAGGTATTGTGTGTTGAGATGTTTACTGGTTTGTGACGTCATTCCCGGTGTGGGAACACCAGGCTCCTGCTGCCACAACACGACTCAACCCAGTTCTCATTTTCATTCTGAATCAGCAGCTTTTAGACAGGTTGAGTTTTGATCATTTTGCTTCCACCTTCACTTCACTACGTTCCCGTAGCGGTGTTTTTATCCGTAGGTTGTACCAGCAGTCTTGACTGCACAGGGATCCTCCAACGTTTCTGGAATTCTACATTCCCAAATTAAACAACAAGCTGGTACAGTGTTTCCCAAGACCCAGTCTCTTTAAACTAAACTACTTTTTCACTTAACCTGCCTCATCAGAGTCAGCAATTCAGCTGTTATTTAGGTTACTTATACTGTTATATTTGATAACAGTTGTAATTCAGTTCAGCTACATTCATACATTAATCCAGATTCAGTTGAATTCAAGGTATTTTAATTTAATAATATATATCCATCCATCCATCCATTATCTATACCCGCTTTATCCGTTTCCGGGTCACGGGGGTCTGTCGGAGCCTATCCCGACGCATATCAGGCGAAAGGCAGGGGTACACCCTGGACAGGTCGCCAGTCTATCCAGGGCCACATACAAACAACCAATCACACTCACATTCACACCTAGGGAGAATTTAGAAAGATCAATTAACCTACACTGCATGTTTTTGGACTGTGGGAGGAAGCCGGAGTACCCGGAGGAAACCCACGCAAGCACGGGGAGAACATGCAAACTCCACACAGAAAGACCCACCGGGCCGGGAATTGAACCGGGAACCTTCTTGCTGTGAGGCAACAGTGCTAACCACTAAGCCACCGTGCTGCATATAATAATATATATATATATATATATATATATATATATATATATATATATATATATATATATATATATATATATATATATATATATATATATATATATATATATATATATCTATATATAGTATATATATATATATATATATCTCCTCTATCTCTAGATCTCTTCTATCTATCTCTCTCTCTCTCTCTCTCTATCTCATCTCTCTAGCTCTCTCTCTCTCTCTCTCTCTACTCTCTCTCTATCTATATCTCTCTCTCATATATATCTATATATATATATAAACAAAAAAAACTGCTGATTAATAGAAACAAATGGGGGCGAAACACTTGCCGAGGCAGCTCATTACAGCAGCTGACTTATCCTGGAGGAGCGCACCGAGCTCCGAGACTCAGGGAAAAAAAACAAAAAACACTGTGCTCACACTGTGCAAGAGCAAATTAAAAAATAAAAATAAAAAAAAGCAAAATGCAAGAAATAGATCACACAAAAAATAAAGAAATAGGAATTTTAATTGTAGTAAGAAAAAGGGAAAGCACTATAAACATATGAGCGACATCTGCTTTTAAAAGCAAACTTTTAAAAAAGTAAGGAACTTCCAAAGTGACGGGGGATTGGGTATTTCTATACCGCTTCTCCTCACACCTTCAAACTTTAAAAAAAAGGTCCTGTATTTTTACAAAGCTTGACATTTTGCTCTTGAATACAGAAAAAGCAATTGTTTTTGTAACAGGTTCCCTTCACAGGTTGATCTGAGACATGTGGTTGTTGGCAACCCCGTCCTAACAAGTATGAGAGTTTCAATACGCTGCTCGCCTGTAGGACACTGGTCACCTTTTACAATAAAATGTTCTCCTGGTAAAACCTGCATCCCGGCGTTCATGTGAATGCCATTTTTGGATCCCCTGCAGGTCAGCATTGGGCCACCAAAAAAACACAGCAGTGAGTCTGAGCTGTCCCCAGAGACCAATCTGAATGGAGCTGGTGGTCTCTGTGAGAAGCAATCCCAATCCAAAGAGAGCCCAGCTCTAGACCCACAAGGCTCAGAGGATCTGATGCCAATATCCCCGTTCCAGACTCTCCAGGACACGCTCACATGCTCTTTGCTCAGGCCCCGACTGCTCAGAGCCCTTTAGGGAGCACACTGAGGACCTGCTTAATATTGAGCAGATGGCTAGAGATCGCTGTTTTTGTTTTACTAGGTTGCATAAATAATGTGATTACGTTTGTGCTTGTGCAGAAGTATGGCCTACTAACCTCATATGAACATAGACATAGAATAAACTTACATTCTCAGTGGCACACACCTGTGTGTTTGTGTGTGTGTGTGTGTGTGTGTGTGTGTGTGTGTTGTGAACTAATTTGCCACGGGTCTCCATTAGAGACATCAGGCTGCTTATCGAGGTTTGATTGTAGAAACAAAACACCAGCAGACCACTTACCATGCTTAAAACCCGGCGCTGGGTCAATATTCTTACTTTGCTGACAAAAAACCCCACAGCAATCCTGAAGGTTATTCTTACCATCCAGTACCACGTTTGATATAAACATACTACTACTAATAATAATGATCGGCGGTTCATATACAGAAAAAATGTCATATCAGAAGAATCTGCATCAGTGGCAAATAAATTATTTTTTTTTCTTTAATGTGCTTTTGTTTTGCTTTGGTAGAAAGAAACTCACTGACAGTGAAAGAGGACTTATTTAAATATTTTCAGTTTAGTTGTAAATGTCTTTTTGGAAGTCTTTTGGAAATATGATTGTGCATATGAGCTCTGTCAGACTATGATGGGGTGGATGTTGTTTTCTTTATGTGTTTCTTATTTTATTTGTAATATTTGACTCAAGTCTGAGATGCTACTGCAACACCAGTCCAACCCATGTATCGTGGACAATGCAGGGAAGACGCCTCTGGACCTGGCCTGTGAGTTTGGCAGAGTTGGGGTAAGAACCTCCATTTTTATTTCTGTAATTCAGAAGCTTTCAACCAAATATAACGCGCAAAAATGGCCAAACGTGTTAATTACCTTGGTGGACGTGTGCACAGGTGGTCCAGTTGCTGCTGTCCAGTAACATGTGTGCTGCTTTGCTGGAACCTAAGAAGGGCGACACCGCAGACCCAAATGGGACATCTCCGCTCCACCTTGCAGCCAAGAACGGACACATAGACATCATCAGGTGAGCGCTCGCTTCCAGAGACATGTCTTTATGTCCAACACACAGACACACAGACACTCCAACCATGAACGCTGGGTTTAGATGCCACACACTTAAATCATTATAGTTCATGTTAGCAGAGGTACTATTTCAGCTTTCTTTGTTCTTTCGTTTACAAAAACTTTTTTTTCTTTCTCTTCTTGGTCTGAACCAGTTTCCGTGTAACTGTACATGAGTGTGTTGATTTAGAAGAATTAGAAGGACAGAGACGGTGAAAGATGAGAGGAGAGGATAGAAAAAATATATTAAAAACTGAGAGAGAAAGAATAAGAAGATAGTGGGAGAAAGAAGCCTGTCACGGTAGGTAGAGCAGAGCATGCCTCTCAAGAGGTGACACTTGTGAAGGGTTCCCATCAGCCACGGTGGAAAATAGGAATTATCTTAAAAATCAATTCATAACTTCTCCCTCTGGCCCTTATGGCCGGTGCGACGTAGATTTACTTCACAACAATCCACGAGGGTTCAGATGCCTCGCGTGTAACTCAAAAACCTTGCAACTGCACGCATGTAACGCACTCAAACATGCACAAGAGTATTGATTTTGCTTTTCTAGTTACATATTCAAAAAAAAAAAAAAAAGCCCAGACTTGTCCCCGGACTTGTCCCCGGACTTGTCCCCGGACTTGTCCCCGGACTTGTCCCCGGACTTGTCCCCGGACTACCCCCATCCTTACGCAGATTCACCAGGGTCATGACCAGTCATGACCCTGGTGAATCTGCACGAAGCTCAGAGGCATTCAACCACCCGTGCATAAACACACAAAGGTGACACTTTTACTTGTACTTTTCGCATGTTTTTTTTTGTTTTTTTGCTTTTGTGTCAACAGGGTCCAGCTGTCATACGAGTTAAATGACACAATAAATGATTCTGAGCCAGAATGCAGATACGCGTGTCCAAAACTGCTGGGTGATTGTTTTAAATGGCTTTTGTTACATTGTCCCCTGACGAAGTGCAGCGGCGGATCGAAAGATTCGAGAGCCCAAAGTAAATTCAGAAATAGAACCTCACATTTGTTATTTTAACACTTTTAGTAGTGTAAAACTTTAGTATACCGCCTCATACCACTATCTCTTCTCACTGAATTTACCCACAAATTGTTCAAAAGCATATTTGAGTGGTTGTGCTCGTTTATGTTTCAACACTTTTAAAACATGACTGATTTTGTGTGTAGATGCATTTTTTTCCTTGATTTTGGAGTTTGGCCTTGATATCAAATTCTTTTCTCTCACGTGGTACGTGTTTTTCAGTTTCTTCTGATAACTTTCTCCACTCCTCTCACCAACTTTCACCTCCTCTGGTTTCTTTATACTCTGTTTGCAGCCGTTTGTGTCCAACATTCACTCCTGCCTCCTCCGCTTCGATTGCTCACTGCCTCCGTCTCTCTGTCTCTCTCTCCCTCCCTCTCCTCTTGCTTTCAGGCTGTTGATCCAGGCCGGCATTGACATCAACAGGCAGACCAAGGCAGGCACTGCCCTGCACGAAGCTGCCCTCTGTGGAAAGACTGACGTTGTGAGACTCCTGCTGGACGTAAGTGGAACTCTGAGAACTGGGAGAGCCTTGTCACACGGGCTCATAACTGAGCCGGCATGTTGGTGTTTCCATGTGTGAGCCTGATAAAAATAGGAAGAATTAGTCAAGGTCTGGTCTGACTCATTTGTTGCACTGGAAGTGGCTCAGACTTGGTATTAAAACTTATTTTCCACCTATAATTTCATTTTTCTTTTTGTTTTCTTGTCCGAAGGCAAAAACCTTCCAAGTAAGAGGTGCAGGGAGTTTGAAGTCTGTAAAGAAAAAAAAACACACTGCAAATATCAAGTGCAAATATATGTCAGCTACCTCAGATACGTTGTGCTTACAGGGCAGATTGCATAGTTACAAGATTAAAATCATTCAAACGCTGCTTTATTACGAGTGAGTTTCATGTCAGTGTAACTCCTGAAGCCAAAGCAGCACAGAGGAAGACAAAGGCTTTGTGAAAAACACAGTCAAGGAGAAAATGTCGCAGACATGCAAAGAAAAAATATGTTAAACAGCAAAAAACAGAGACGGAAATTTAAGTGAAAAAACCTACAAGAGCCTGATTGCATTAGTCACACTGTTACATAATATGGGTTTTAACTGTTATCAGAGTTAACCATTCACAGTCAGAATCACTCCAGAAGTGAATGTTCTTCACCTGTAAGGAATTCAAATGATTCTCATTTAAACCAGCAGTTTCTGTCGTATCTGCTTGACTTTTTATGGCTCCATCCTACTAGTGGACACAATGTGGCTCCAATAAACATTGCAAACAGTCAGAACGAGCCTCCAAAGCTGATGAGAGGACAGGATAAAACTTTTCTGGGAGGGTACCAAGAATCCAGCAGCATCAATGAAGGGAACCCCAGGATACGTCTTAAAACCAGCGACTTAAGACATGATGTAATAATTGGTCAGGTTTACATGGTCTTATTTAAGGTCTTCTTGAGATAATTAAACAAACAGACGTAAAGAAGCCTTCTTCCTTTGTCTACAGAGTGGTATCAATGCCACCGTAAGAAACACCTACAGCCAGACTGCACTTGACATTGTGTACCAGTTCACTGCAACACAAGCCAGCAAGGAGATCAAACAACTTCTGAGGGGTAAGATGAATGGATTGATGGCTGAACATAGAGGTGATGGACTGATTGTGGGTATGAATGACTTAGTGGCTGGAGAAAAAGAGCAACAGTGGTCCAGGGATAGTTATTTATTTGTGACAAGATGTAGATCAGAAGATTAAGACCATCTATGTGTCTTTGAGGTAATATTTCTTCAAGGTAATGGGTCATTTAGTCCGACTGCAGGTAGCCAGTCATCTTTGTTCAATTACAAGACCGATTATAAATATAAAGTTATATATTTATAATTTTTAGTGATAATTTGTGATGAACTACAAAACTAGCACATTGTCGGCAGTACAGTCCTTATGATGGTATTAATCATCCATTCTTGGTATTGGTCAATATCATCATGCCTGTAATTTTACATGCATATTACTTTAAATAACACGATTTATTATTACAATGGTGTAATACACAGAGAATATTAAGGAAGTATATGTCACAGCATTCTTTTTTTTTTTTAATAAGATTTTATTTTTAAATAGAAGTAAGAATTTACTTTTCCACAGTGATGTGCAGTGAAATATGTCCTCTGTGTCGCAGATGCATCAGCCGCGCTGCAGGTTCGGGCTCTGAAGGATTACTGCAACAACTACGACCTGACCAGCCTCAACATCAAAGCCGGCGACGTCATTACGGTAACTCACACAGGGGCCGCGCTTAACGTCTGCACGCACAGACAAATGCAGTCTTAATTAACTCCTAATTAATTCACTCTTTAGCTTAGCTCGTCACCAGGATCAACGTTTTTAGATATGAAGAGATGACTGGAAGAGCAAATCGGCATACGTCTGTGGGCTGATTTCAATGAAGCAGCATAAGCTTGTTAGGATTTAAGAAAAAAACAAAAAAAAACAAAACCTATTTGTCAGTAACGTAGAAGAGATTCAAACTAAAAGCTAATATTTCTACCTCTGGAACTAGGTGTTTCTTCTTCAAACCATCTATTGCAAATTTTGAATAATTTTATTGTCTATTTTATTAGATATTGTCTGAGGCATTAAATGTTCCACTTCCCTAAATTACCTATTTCTGTCTTGGTTCTTTAAAGACATTTTTTTGCATTGTTGATCATAATGTTGCTGGCAATTAGAAATTCCATTTCTGGGTAAGGTCCTGGAGAAGGGTGTTTTCCTACTAAACACCCCAAAACAACTTATTTACAACTTTCAGTCAGAGTTTAGGCCTTTTCCTAGTGGTTCTTTGTTGAAAGCGACACATGCTGATTCTGGTAGTTGTTCTGCATTGGTTTTACTGGACTTGATACCTACTTTGGACACTGTAGAGTCTTAGACCAGTACCTATGGTATTGGTAGCAATACCAGTATACCAACTTAGCACTTGGAACAGTCTGTTGTAATTGGGGGGGTTTCCCATGATGCTTTATTGCTTATACTAAACAGATTATTTTCTGTGAATATTGGGGCATCTGCTTCTCCTATCATGACCTCTGGGGCTCCACAAGGGTTTGTGTTTGGCCCCTTTATATTTTCTAGTGATGTCCTGATCTGGTCAATGATGGGAAATCAGGGCTGATCACATGATTCCTGAATAATTGTAAGGAAATTAGCTGATCTTTTTTAATTTTTATTTCAAAAAATGTTATAATTTTATTTATTGTTCATCAAAGTTTACTGTAAACAATAACTGTTTATGTCAGGCTGGGAGTAGGCATAACCTTCACCCCACTTTAACGTAGAGCAGCAGTTGTAGGTACTGAGCTGACGTCAGCTCAACTTTGTGACATTGTCATGAGACTTTGCAAGTTTTCAGATTCCTCTAGCAACTTCTACTCCTTTTGCAACCTCTAGCAGCCCTAATAGAAGCCAGTCCAAGCTTAATGATTGATCGAAGTTAAAAAACTGCATGTTTTGGGGTTTTTTTTACAGCTAAATGATGTCCTGTTGGATCCCCCTAAGCAGACTGACAGCCTAAAGGAGCAGCGGGGTCTGCTAACCCAGTTTATTAAAAACCCAGTTTATTGAAACCCAGTTTATTGAAACTCAGTTAAAACGCTGTCTTTGGTGATTATTAATTTAGTAATGAAGGCATGCATGAAGGGTATGAATGAACAAGAAGGCTTTAAATGATGTGTA
Source organism: Xenentodon cancila (assembly GCA_014839995.1). NCBI lineage: Eukaryota > Metazoa > Chordata > Actinopteri > Beloniformes > Belonidae > Xenentodon > Xenentodon cancila. The sequence goes on from CM026214.1 coordinate 24,256,125, forward strand.
TTAAAGGCAGTTTCAAGTGCAGTTTTACATTATAGTGTTTGAAAATTTGAAAAATATTCAAAGAATATTATGAAAACAAAATAAATCCTTATTTAATTTTGGCGTTTTCCAAATTTTATATTGTCGTTATGAACATGTTTCCTTGACAGGTTTTGGAGCAGCACCCAGATGGACGTTGGAAAGGCTGTATCCATGACAACCGAACAGGAAATGATCGAGTGGGCTACTTTCCATCCACTTTGGTCGAGGTCATCAGCAAGCGCACAGGTGTGTTTGTATTTCTTTTGAGTATGTGAGAGTGTAAAAGTATGGACATTTTGGAAATGTGTCAAGAAAAAAAAAAAAAAAGAAAAGAAACAGTGAATTTCTCTTACAAATAGTTTATACCTATTCGGGCTTAAATAGAGAAAGAACTGGGAGCAAGAAGATGATGAAGAGGAAACGGAAACCACCCTCTCCTCACTTTTCTTCAGATAAGTTAGAACCAAAATAAAATCTGAGAGTTTAATGTCCTTCATACAAGACACTTAAGGGAAATTTGATAACACACACACACACACACACACACACACACACACACACACACACACACACACACACACACACACTATATTGCCAAAAGTATTTGCTCACCCATCCAACTTAAGTGGCCACAGGTGTATAAAATCAAGCACCTCAGCATGCAGACTGTTTTTACTATTTGTGAAAGAACGTGTCGCTGTCAGGAGTTCAGTGAATTCCAGAGTGGAACTGTGACAGGATGTCACCTGTGCAACAAATCCAGTCATGAAATTTCCTTGCTCCTAAATATTCCACAGTTAACTTGTCAGCTGTATTTAAAGAACATGGAAGTGTTTGGGAATGGCAGTGACTCAGCCACGAAGTGTTAGGCCACGTAAACTGACGGAGCAGGTTGGTGGATGCTGAGGAGCATAGTGTGAGGAGGTCGCCAACTTTCTGCAGAGTCAATCACTCCAGACCTCCAAACGTCATGTGGCCTTCAGATTAGCTCAAGAACGGTGTGCAGAGAGCTTCATGGATAGGTTTCCATGGACGAGCAGCTGCATCCAAGCCAAACATCACCAAGTGCAACGCAAAGTGTTGGATGCACTGGACTCTAGAACAGGGGACGGGATCTCTAGAGTGACGAATCTGGCAATCTGATTGTCCCAAGTGTAAAGTTTGGTGGTGATGGTGTGGGGTTGTTGTTCAGGAGCTGGTCTTAGCCCCGCAGTTCCAGTGAGAGGAACTCTGAATGCTTCAGCATACCAAGACATTTTGGACAATTCCAGCTCCCAACTTTGTGGGAACAGTTTGGAGCTGGACCCTTCCTCTTCCAACATGACTGTGCACCAGTGCACAAAGCAGGTCCATGAAGACCTGGATGACAGAGTCTGGTGTGGATGAAGTTGACTGGCCTGCACAGAGTCCTGACCTCAACCCGATAGAACACCTTTGGGATAAATTACAACGGAGACTGAGAGCCAGACCTTCTGGTCCAACATCAGTGTGACCTCACAAATGCACTTCTGGAAGAATGGTCAAAAATCCCCATAAACACTCCTAAACCTTGTGGACAGTCTTCCCAGAAGAGTTGAAGCTGTTATAGCTGCAAAGGTGGAGCAACGTCATATTGAACCCTACGGATTAGGAATGGGAGGTCACTTAAGTTCATATGTGAGTCAAGGCAGGTGAGCCAGTACTTTTGGACATATGTTATATATATATATATATATATATATATATATATATATATATATATATATATATATATATATATATATATATATATATATATATATATATATATATATATATATATATATATATATATATATAGGTATACATATAGGAACTGTCTCAGTACACAATGGAGCCCAAATGTTACATTCATGGCTGTCATACACAGAAGTTGACTAAAAGCTGCAGGGACTTACAAATTAAAATCTGTCGTTATTTCATTTATTCTTCTTGAAGATGCCCCGAGTATGAGGGGGCATGTCAGTTAACTGGTAAGTTTAATTTGAAATGTGTCCCTTCTCTGTCTTACTCATTCTTTACTTCTTGCACTCAAGCAGCGAGTCTTATTGTCCTCTGAGCTCTGGCCGCCTGCTGGCGCTGCGGCCACACACTGGACCCGTCAACACCCGGCCACTCCAGCGTTGTGGGTGGACGGCTCCATTAACCTAGCCCGCCTGCCTGGCACCCACTACTGGTATCTCTCTGGAAATGAACTACAGGCAGATGTAATTACTGATATGAAAAGGTTGTAGTTTTATGTGAGTTACAGGCCCTGATAATTATTTACATTAGTTTCATATTACTACTTGAAAATGTCAGGATTGGGAGATTGTAGCAGGACCCAAATGCAGGAGACGAGGTGCCAGGAGTGCAAATCAAAACACTAATTTAAACAAAAACAAAAAAGATTTCACCACCCGCAGAAGTAGAACTTACCGGAGAAAACAAAACCAACCTGGAAAACGAGCAGAACGGACCAGCTGAGAGGAAGGGAAAGACAGGACCGACAGGACTGATGAGACACAGGTGCCAACAGTCAGGGCAGGTGGGACAAGGGAAGGCAGCACAACTAAACACATGGACGCAGACTTTCAAAATAAAACAGCAACTAATCACAAAATTCAACCATGACAGATAATGATGTCAACCTAAAGAAATAACTATTTCCATTTTTTTTTTTTGATGAAGTTTAAAACTATAGCTAAACTAATTAATTAATTAATTAATTACTGATATTTACCTTTTATAATTAGTTTTTCCTGTTATTAAAAATTGCTCTTTGTTTTACACATCCAGCAGGGCACTTGTACTGTACAACAATAACAATAATAAGAAGAAGAAGGTTTTTTATTCTGGAAAAATCTTTATACTGTGCAGTTTTGAGGAACACACGAGTTGAGTGGTTGTAGCATGAAAGCGTGTTATTGAAATATTTTTGTTCAGTTCTTTACATTAGCACAGACTTACTTTTTTTTTTTATCAAAGAAGTTATTTCAGATTCTGGGAAAAGCGTTTTTGCGTCCTTGGAGCTGGATGAACAGACTGATGCAGCTTTTGTGTATCTTATGACCTGTAAAGCATGTTCAAAGAAAATGTGTCTAAAGCAAATGTACATTAAAATATGTTTTTTTTTCTTAAAACAAAAAAGAAAACAGTGTAACATATGTCCTTATTTAATGGGCAGATAAATTAAAACAAAATAAAGTAGTGCAAATGGACTTCATAATGGTCAGTATTGTTAAGTAGAGAAAACATACTTATCTATCATCTAATCAGTCTGCTCTTTTAAATCCTCCTTACACAAAACTTTCATTACTTAGTGCTCATGCTCCAGCTCTTCTGCCCATTATTTTACCACCTCCCTCCATCTGAGATCAATGCAATGAACTCCTAATCTTCTCGGCGACTTTGACAGGACACACTAAGGTCCACTCCGTAATCCAAGTGTGACTGCTCTGCCGCAGACTCAGATGTTTTTAACTCACACTGGTGTCAGCTCATAGGTCAGGTGGTCGTGTTTGTCCATCTGTCTGTGTGGTACTGTATATATTTGCTGGTCGCAGTCTGTATGTCTGTATTTCCTAGATTATTTGTGATACACATTTTTGTTTACTTGTGACAGCCACATCATCGGTCCTCTCTCATACGGTCACTGTTCTTGGTCATGATGTTTTCCTCTGATTCATTTTACATACTGTATAGTTTATTTACCATATTGTAAACGGTTCCATGGTCAAATTTCCTTTTATACCCTGCCCATCTTTACAAACATCGTAGACCAGCTGTATGTATAAGGAAAGTGCTCATACCAAAGAGTTCATTTACAGCACACTTAAAACATGTTTATGAAATCACAGAAACCATAAAAGTCAACAGACAAAAGTCAATTTTTGAAGTTTGTTTTTTTTTGTCTTTTTATTTTTTTTAGTTCTTCGTTACAGTCATTTCCCTTATTGTGGCAGCCTGAGAATGATACCAGGAGTTCTACTTTTAAACACAGTTTTTTAAAACAGAAATTATGTACCATATGAATCTGCGCGTACACATGTGCAGAACCACTGTGATCCCGCTGATGCAGGTCCGCAGCATCACAACACATCACTGACACACAGTGGGGTCCTGACCCAACGCAACTTGACTCTGACTGCACCATGAAAAACATGAGAACCTATTAGAACAAGCTAAGAACAGACATGTAACACAATAAAACAAGTACAGAACTACTAACAGTCACTCTGGTCTGCAGCGGAGAATGCTGGGTTGACACAAGCCATTATTTTTATTTTTATTTTTACTTACAGACAAGTAAAAAACCAAAAATACATACAATACTTAATATCACATTAATCTGTCATATTTGGCCTAATGTTTACTTGTCTTAAGAGAGGAACACGTTTGGAAATGCTCAGTCTTCAGCTCTCTCCACTGCAGGACTATATCTTTAGTTGTTATTAGCACCACCCCATCCGTCCATCCACCCGTCCATCCACCCACCCATCCATCCACCCATCCATCCATCCATCCATCCATCCATCCATCCATCCATCCATCCATCCATCCATCCACCCATCCATTAACTTCTACTTATCCAGCTTCAGGTTGTGGGTGCAGCAGCCTAAGCAGAGAGGCCCAGACCTTCCTCTTCTGCTCCTTCAGGAGGACTCCAGAGGCATTCCTAAACAGGCTGAAAAATATCATCTCTCTAGCATGTCCTGTGGATACCTTGAAGCCTTCTTCCAGTTGTAAATGTCCCAAACACCTCCCTCTCCCCACTCTAAATAGTCTTAGTAAAACACAATTTTCCCATCATAAAGCATTTGATGGTTTGCAAGAATTGCTTAAAGGCTGCTGAAAGTCACCTCCATAAACTCCTCCCTCACCCAGGTTGTTGAAAGCGAGCACAGCTACCGTTGTGTCTGGGTTGCTGGAACCTGTCAGCCACCTCTGGAGTCATGCAAGCCAACCAAGCTCTGTAGGACTTCTCTTCAGCTTGACCAGTCCCATCAGCCTAGCTGTCCACCTCCAGCTTTGGGTATTACTGCCACATGAAACACTTTACTGCCACAACTCCATACTGCTGCAACTGCAGTGGAGTCCCAGAAGATGGTCTATTTAGACTCAAGGTCCCCAACTTCACCTGGAAAGTTATGGAAGCTCTGCCAGAGATGGGAGATGAAGTTTTAGAGCACTTATGAACGCCCTTTTTGCTCAGACATTGTACTTGTTATGGACAAAACACGACTAGTGCAGAAGTCCAACAAAGATCCCCGACCAGTGACTCCGAGATGCCCGGGCACTTCATGCTGTCAGCAGACAGTCAGAGGCCTTTCCCCAACCCAAAGTCTAGTGAAGTGAAAGTTTGGTTGAACAGAGTTCAGCCCCTCTCAAGGAGAAACATGAAACACTGTTGAACGACTGAGAACAGATTTGGGAAGTAGAAGTAAACAGTAGCATGGCGTACGGCAGTCTTTCTCACCATTGCTGTAGCAGCACTGCGGCTAAATTACTGTGTTTCTTCTGCTCATTTTTAAATACATTTTATGCATATTGTAGGTAGGTGTATGCAAGATCAGTATGTACTTATTTAGCGTGCAGTCTAAAAAAGAAGTGCATTGTAATTATTCTGGTGTTATATTGTGATGCTGCAGTGTTTCAGACTGTACGACTGAGGTGTTTTAAGAAAATGTCATTTAAAGAGGTGGGAGTTACAACAGCTAATGTACTGTACCTTATTTATTCACCTCTCGTACTGTAGAGATAGAAACCTTTAACCTCTTAAATGGTGAACTCAATAAAAGGTTTTTAGAGCCAAGATAGTTCATACAAAGCTCTTAGTAATATACACAGCTGATTTAACAACGTGCTCATGTTCAGTGAATACACAGGCATTACCATGAAAGTTACACAACATGATAGTAGTTTGCAGCATGCACTATAAACTGTCTAGTGGCTATTTTAAATCCATGTTAAGAGCAGAAACTTGCTTCAGATCATTACACTGTCATCAGGGATCACTCATTTTTTAACGCTGCATTGTTCGTTCCATTTCACTGTTGCCCACGTTTGTTTGTCTTCTTTCTTCCTTCTTCCAATATTACATCAGCTGCATGCGCCATCGGCCTCCTCCTCTCAGTTTAATTCGTAGCTTTTGTCGTTGCTTTAAATTTTCTTTTTTCCCCCCTTTTTTCTTATGTGTAATTCTCTGTTTTGTCGTTCGTTTGTTATGTGCCGTTGGTTCACTGTTGACTGGTTGTGTGTGTGTTTCCGTGTGTTGTCACGGTGGGTGTTATCTAGGTTTGGCCAGCAAAGTAATTTGCACTCAACAGTTTCAAAAGATACCGCTGGTTCCCCCGGCGACGGTTGCCCCTGCCAATGCGGTTGTCAACGGCAACGACACCACGTTTCATCAGATCCATATCCTGCCTCCACCGCCTCCTCCTCCACCACATTCCCATCAGCCACTGCTTCCACTTTTCACTTCCTTTGGCTATAACAGGTCGCCCGTGACAACTCCACAGGGAGACACACCCACTGTCCCAGGTACACGCCCACTTTTCATTATTATTATTATTATTATTGTTATTATTATTATTATTATTATTATTAAAGCTTTAAGGGATGCTTTTCTCTTGTGTATTTATAAATTTGTGTAAAAAAATGAATAAAATAAATATAAAAATCTACTTTTTTTGAGAAAGCGTCTATTAAAGTTTTCTATTATTAATCATTATTTGTGTAATATTATATGTTGCTCATACTGTCTTAATTTTGTTTTTCTGTTTTGGCTGTTGTCATTTTCATTACTAAGGGTCAGCTAGATTTTTAGCAGTTAAAATACTTTGGATAGCCTGTCATGAGTTAGACTATGATGCCACGTAACATATGTTGTATAGGCTCCCCTCTCGCATTAACTGGCGGTCATCACTGCCCAGTCCACACTGCTCCCGACCCTCGTGGCACCGCTGCAGGCGGGGGGCTCACGGGAACGTGGTCCCTTCCTCCTTCCAGAGTAATTGCAGAGTTTGTAGCTACATTTTTATAACAAACCTTCCACTTTCCATTTGAAGATGTGCAATTCGTCTTTACGTCTCTGAATACAAATTTGAGGGGTTAACAGAAAACTATCTCTTTATATACTCATACTATGGTATAATTTAATGTACATAATAACAAATGTGTTTTTCAGTAAAGATCATTGGCATAACTAAACTGAAATTCCAAGCCAACTGCATGATAAGTAAATAAATAAGACATGCATTGTTTTGTCCCATTTAAAGTTCAGGTTGCATTAATTGTTTTAGGTCGTAATTGGCTTGTGAAACAGCTTTGTTGACAACTTTCAGCATGTAAGCTTAGGTGATGCAGTTAAAAGTCTGAAATCTTTTCCTTGACTGGAAGATCAGAACTGGGTAGGAAAGCAGCATTTTACCACAGATCTCTGTTGTTTATGATTTGGGTGAATATCTGGTTTTTCTTTGCTTTTTTGTCTGATATTTTTCCATTTTCCTTCCTCTGTGTTCTTTGCTCCTTTTTTCCCGTTATATATCATCACGGTTCCAGCTGCCGGGACAACCTTGCTAGTTTGTCAAACAAACACGCGACAACATCCTGACCAAACGTTTCCTGTTCTGTCCTCATCCTTTGTCGTCACAGCCGATCAGTTTAACTTCACTTTTACCCACCTCGTCCCCGTACCCTTATACCCTTCATGTGTTTGTTTGTTGGCGTATTTGCACCTGTGGTGGTGAAAACATGGGGATACTTGATAAAAACTAAGAAGAGAGAGGTGGTAACTGCTGTCTGCTGAATCCCAGTTTAACATCAATTTGAAATAATACCAGTGAACTTGGCGTTATAACCGAGAAGGAAAAAACATGACTGTTTTGGTGTTCTTCCATCTGCAGCTCTTCTTGCGCTTACAGATGGGTGATATTAGACAAGACATTGTATTGGATTTATTCATTTAAAAAAAAGAAATTTCATTTTGTTGAAAGTTTGAAAATATTAGTAAAAACTTTTCAAATTTTGCATAACACGCAAAAATTTGCTACTTGAATGTGTAAAAAATGCAAAGAGTTGAACAAGGCACTTAGATGCATGGTTGGTAAATGTCAGTATATTGTGCAGGTAAGGTGTTCACTAACGTGCAAGTCCTCCTTCAACTTCTCTGGACACAGTTTTGTTGCCTCCAGGACAATAAATTCTAGTAAAGAGCAAACCCTTTGCAGCATCTGCTTCATGATCACCAGATTAGTCCAGCACATTTGATTCTTGACGATCTTATTTTCACATATAATTCAACTGAAGACTGCAGAGATGACCGCTGTGGTCTCAGATTACCTGGAGGGCTTCAAAATGTCTTCGAGGAGGAGTTGTTTTATCACATGAAATAAACATGAACTTATTAATGTTTGTATTTCTCTGGAGCACTGTAAGTTACACATATAAACCATTAATATACCACTATTAAGATGGTTATAATGGTTTATGATACTCTCCAAATGCACTACTGCAGCCTCATTCTGAATAACTCAACATATATAATCACAGACTTATGGATGCATTATATATGTATGTGTATGTGCATAATGGCATATATATATATGTTTATACACAAGTATTTACGTAATAGATTTCTTTATTTATTTGTGCAATATTTGTGTAATACAATCCTTTATTTAAATATTTATGTACTATAAATGTTTTCTATCAATCTCTGTCTCTCCCTCTCGCTCTCTCTCATATTATCTCTCTCATATTTTACATATTTATATGAGAGAGAGAGAGAAAGCACAAAAATAAATCCCTGAACAAAAACCACTACCTGGATTTAACTAAGCAACTAGGTAAGAACGGCCCACTGGAAAAGTGCTGCAGTGACGAACATGTTTCAGCTGGTGGTCCAACGAGTAGCCTGTCACAGCTGGATGAAATTCCTGTCGTTATGTAGTTAAAAGATGTTTCAGTGCTTCAGAAGAGTCAGCTGATTGGTCTGCATCAATCTCACTAAACAAATGAGGGGAACAGTGAAACTAAAATTGGGTTCAGAGCTCTCCAACACATAACTGAAAGCTTGGAAAATGTGGAAAAAAATATAGTTTCAAAAATCATGAATAACCGTCATCTGAGACCTTATCCTGAAAAACAACAGCAGATGTCACAGCAAGGTTTCAGACTGAACGTAAGAGCGATTTCAGATGCAGGGCGCAAAGAAATCTCACGGCTGAGTTGTTGAACCTGCAATCTGTGAGACCTCGACTGGCAAGTATAAAGGTTGGATTGTGGAGCGCCGGAAAAGGGTCCACATGGTGTGGTGTCAAGATTTACTTTCAGTTGTAGAGTTACGGGTGCGTCAGGAAAGAGGACCAGTGACCCCATCATGCCTAGTGGCTCCCGTGCCTGCAGGGCCGGTGTTGTGATCTGACGTTCCTCCAGTTGGTCAGGTCTAGAGTCAGCAAACTTATGAGCCCTAAATGTGAGCCCAGGTGGTTACCTGAATATACTGAGCGACTACGTTTCTCCATCAACAGATTTTTTTCCCCGGATGGCCCAGGCTTATTCCAAGATAACAATACATGAATTCATCACACACAAATTATTTAAAGAGTGGTTTAGGGAGCATGAGAGGTCATCTTTAACCCTATTAAGACTGTTTGGACAAGATCTTATGCAGCGCTCCAAGTCTCCCGTCATCAGTATACGATCCTGGCCAAGATCGCATACTTGATGCAGCACTGGCTGGAAATAGATGTTGTGACTTTGCATCAGCTTATCTGCATTCTCCCACGGTGAAGCTCAAAGTGGCCCAGCATGAGTATGCAGCTAATTGGACCAGGCGGTGTAAATACTATATTTTTCTTTTGTGTGGGAGTGTGAGAGTAAGAGCAAAGTACGAGAAGAAAAAACGTGTTGCTGTCGTGTTTGAGGCTTTTTTAAACCTCCTTCATCTACCTTTATCCTCCTCTCCTCTCTACTTTATCATTCTTTTCAGTATTGTTTGCTTAAAAATTATTGAACCAACTTTAGTTTTTACTTTGTAAAAAAATATGATAGGATTGAAAACATCAGGCACATTTCAAAACAAATTTGGTTAATTTAAATTAAGACAAACTTGCACTAAAGAATTATAGTTTCTATAAGTTCAGGATTTAAATCCACAGCCCTTCTAGATAGATAGATGTTACTACCCACTATGGTGACTAAAATACCTTAAAACTGACTAAAGTAAAAAAAATAATAATAATTTACTGAACACTGATGAAAGAAAATCAAACTTTGCTTTTAAAGTGTGTCTCAACAGAATTATTTAAAACGGACTAGATTAAAAATAAAACTAAAATTGAGCTGAAAAAAATGATGGGACCCTCAACTTGATGTTTCTTTGCACAACCTGTTGAGGTCATCAGTGCAACCAAGTGATTTCCGTAAGGCTCAGTGAGACCGGTGCACCTGTAGACGGCGTTTCTGCTCGTTCCACAGACATTAAAACCTGTTTAGATCAGGGAGAAGCCCACTTCACAACAGTCTAATGTGTCAGTCTTTTGTTTTTAAAGACCTGCGAGTGAGACCAAGCTTTCTGACACTGGGCAGCACATTTTTCTCAGTCTTTTCTCAGGACTTTATTCAAGACACCCTGTACCAGATGCAGCAAAGCAGCCCCGGAGCGAATCCCAGCCTCCTCCATGTTTCACAGGAGCTACAGTCTTCTTTTTTTCTTTTTTGAATACTTCATTGTTGCATCTGAGAGCATAAAGCTGATGTCACTTTCCAAAAAGCTCAACTTTCATCTCAACTGTCTAAAGGAAAACCCTCTCAAAAGCTTTGTGCCTTGTCCATATGCTTTTTAACAAATTCCACTCTGGATTTTATGATTTCCTTTCAACGGTGGAGAACTCCTCAGTCGTCCAGTTTGGTTTAAACAGTGATGGATGATGTGATCCGACACTGATGGACCTTGCTGTTGGAGTTAACCTTGGCTCTCCTTGGAGGTTGTTCTGGTCTCTTTGGTTTCCATTCATATTTTCCGTCTCTTCAAATTGTCATGAATTTTCTTCTTGCAGCCACGTCCACGCAGGTTGTCAACAGTCCTGTGGACCCTAAACCTCTGAATGAATTTTCCAGCTGCAGTCACAGGAGCGTCGAGCTGCTTGGAGATGGTCTTCTAGCCTTCACCTTTAACACGCTGGTCTGGGATGTTCTTTCTGATCTCCTGAGGCTGCTGTCTCCTTTACTTTATCTGATCCATGTTCAGTGTGGTGAAAACCACGAAACGGAAGAGCGAAGACGTTTAACCCTTTAAGCAGTCTGACCGACTGACTGAAGACTGAAGACACCAGATTTGTCAATTGCAGGACTAGTTTTTCATTATGGTGAAATTATTTTCAATCGTTTTTAGGGGGAACCGGCTCATTTGTTCAAACCAGTTTCATTACTTGGTTTTTTCAATAATTTTGTTGGACCACAACTCAAAAGCAGTGTGTGATTTTCATTAGTCAATTTTCAGTCAATTGTTATTCATTATTTTATAAGTTTCAAGGTATTTCAATGACCATTGAGGGCTATACTTTCTTTAACGGAGGAGCTCCAAAGTGCAACACGCCATTGATTCATACATAACTAGACACTAGTTTAGTCTACTTCATTTTTTATGTTATATCCTTTTGTAATCACTTGTTTTGATTTCACATAGAGTACACATGTATTGTTGTTGCAGGAGACTAAATAACCACCAGCTGTTGATTTGTAGCAGTTGATCGGGCAAAGAAAGAAACTCCCAAATAAGCAGCTCATTGCGAGCAGAGCGCTGCGTGGCGTAGCATCGCTCTGCTGCTCAGACGTGGAAACAAGCAAACAAAAAAGATATCAATAGCATATTTCTGATTACAAACCAGCGGTTTCTCTAGGGTTCCTTAGTGGTTAACAGTAGTGTTCTGTGTTGAAGGTTGTCGAGGCTCAGAGGCAAGTCCTCACAGTTCACCCACCCCATCCAGTGGGCCCCATGGAGGCTCCAAGGAAGAAGTTTGGGTTCTGCGCAAGCCTGTGGCAGGTAACTAAGCCGCGGTGCGCTGAGCCCTCAACCTCTGACCCCTTAAAGTCTGACCAGGGGCCAAACAGTATCTGAAATTTGTTGGAAAAGCTTTCTGCTGGGCACTGCTAGTTTGAAGTACCTGTTGCATTACAGATGTCCCCAAGAGCAGACTCCACCCATGGGCTGGTTGAGCCAAATGATGATGGTGTTTGAAGGCTTACAGATACTCTTTGACCTGCTCCTGACAGTCTCCCATGTCCTGCTTATCCCCTCATTTAAGCTTAGCTGCTGTACAGACGTATGTGTAGACTGCAGGCATTTGCATTGGTCTATAGTCTGTGTGCGTGCGTGACTTTCCAACAGGGGTACTTTCATGTGGGGAAGAGAAGAAAACAAAGAAGAGAGAGCGGGAGAAAAGAGATTGTGTGTCTGTGATGGGAATGAAAGAGAGGCATGTCTTTATTCCACTTTTGTGCTTGTTGCTCACGTGTCTGTTGACCTGTCTTTCCGTCCTGTCCTTCAACTACACACTCAACAGTGCATTTCAATGGAGAGTCACAACACTGACGAACCGGCTTTGGATATTGGCTTAACCACTCTGTTTGCATGTATGTGTGTGTGTGTGTGTGTGTGTGTGTGTGTGTGTGTGTGTGTGTGTGTGTGTGTGTGTGTGTGTGTGTGTGTGTGTGTGTGTGTGTGTGGGACTGCACCATGTGTTCATTTGTATGGACAAAATCTTTAAATGTGGTGTGGGTGGATTCATGGATGTGTGATTGCATGTGTGTGCTTTGTGCGCATGTGTGTGTTTATGCGTTGCAGGTGGAGACCGCAGCAGCGTGGGCAGTTCTGGAAGTGTGACCAGTGTGAGGTCTTCAGGCAGCGGTCAGAGTGCTGGCAGTGCGACACACATCCTCCATGCACAGGCTGAGGGTGTTAAGGTATAACACACACATTTACAAACGCACTTCCCAAAAAGTCGAAGTGTTTAGGAAAATGTGATTTTTGTGATTTTTTTCTTTTTAGAACTTTAATTTAAAGGATGATTTGACATGTAACGTGTAATATCTGGCTCATAATCACAGAAAAGAGCACTGCTTTCCAATAATCCTCATCTGCAGCTGTCTACTTCATCCTCCATGAGTCCTCTGCACTGTGTATGGAGGGGTAGTGGGTCAACAGGTGGACGATTCAAACACACACCTTTTTGGCAAACTTTATCAAGGAATTATCTACCCATACATCCATACATCAATACATCCTTCTATCCATTAACTCCTGCTCCGTTCTTTCACTTGTGAACAAGACTGAGATCATTTCCACACTTTCCATTTGAGGCGGCTCCTCATCCCACAGAAGACGGACATTCCACCCTTATCCAACTGAGAACCGTGGTCTCAGGTTTGGAGGTTCTCGCTCCTGCCGCTTCACGCTGTAAGGGAAACTGCTCCCGTGAAAGTTCCCACATCGTTTAAAAAAAACAGTCAAAATCCTGAGTGGACCAAACCGAACCCCCTCCACTCCTTGGCTACACCTAGAAATGATGCCCATACTCGTGCTCAAATCTGATTTACTGCCTGCAATGTGGACCAGACTCTTGCTCCATTTGTACGAGGACAGTAGAGCCTGTAACGCCGGACCCAGTACCCCGTACTCCTGGAGCACCCCACCAGAGGACACCCCAAGGGACACATGGGAATTCCTTCTCCAAGTCCACAATTCACACGTGGACCCATTGTGCAAACTCCCACGTGCCCTCTAGGACCCTAGCAAGGGTAGAGAGCTGGTCCACTGTTCCACAGCCAGGACGCAACCTATTCAATCCAATTCAATTTGATCCAAATCAAAACAGCAGAATCTACATTGTTCCCGTTCAATCTGAGGTTCGACTATCAACTGGCCTGTTGCTGTTTTCAGGTTGGAAATATCTCACAGATATTAAGTCAGCTAGTGTGAATGAAAGGAGGTCAGGGGAAAGTCCCTCCAAAAATCCATAGTGTCCAACAAAAGCTTGCTTCAGTGCAAACATTTTACGCTGTTTTTAGGCAGTTAATGCAGATCTGTGGTATTGGTTATGTGTATTTTCAGCTTCTGGCCACAGTGTTGTCCCAGTCTGCCAAAGCCAAGGAGCATCTGATGGACCAGCCCAAGTCTGTGGACCAGCCTGCCGGTAAAACCGCTGGGATTGTTCAGAACTTTCTGTGTTTTTCTGTTTACTCAGCGTTTTAAGACTATGCTCTTTAACATGTCATGGCATGTGATTTGAACCAAGCGAACGTGTCGGGGAGCAGCAGAATCAGTTAGCAGGAGTTTTCAGCAAAAATAAAGTCTGTTTTTTGTTTTTTTTTAAATAAGTTCCATCATATCACTTCTAGACACAGATCTTGGCGTGTTTAGCAAACAGATGGCCAAGGCAGGGGACGTAGGAGGAAGTGTAGAGCGGCGTGATTGGTGCAGCATGTTTGTTTTGTATCATAAAAACCAGGAATTTGATTGGCTGACCAAAGATCCGTTTGACAGGAATGGCATAGCGTTCAGATTGCTAATGAGTAAACTCATCTGTTGATCTGTGGAAGTATACAAAGACACGCTGACAGCTTAAAACTGGCCAATGGTATTTTCCCAACAGGCTCTGGCAGCTCCTCTCGAACATCAAGCCAATCGGGCTGTCCACTCCATGAAGCACCTCCTTATGATGCCATGGCAACCAGGAAGGGGGAGGGGCCATGCGAAGGGAAGGTAGGATAGTCCCAAATCCCCGCAGATTCAGTCTGCTGTGAATGCACAGTAGTCTCATACAGACAGCAGCCTTTAACTGCAACATGACGTGAATGCAGCTCCTCAGACACCTCAACCACACTTAAACACACTCTCACGCAAACACTCACCAAGATGTCCCAGAGGTTTCTCTCACAACTGGCGTCCTCAGTGCTGCGAGTGTTGGGATGCAGCCATGACACGGTGAGTGTGTGATGGATCCTGTACGAGTCTTTGAACAAGATATCGTTTGTGTGTGTGTGTGTGTGTGTGTGTGTGTGTGTGTGTGTGTGTGTGTGAGAGAGAGAGAGAGAGAGAGAGAGAGAGAGAGAGAGAGAGAGAGAGAGAGAGAGAGAGAGAGGATCCTGTCCTCTCCTGATTCCTAACAAGCTATTCATCATTATTCACTTGCTTTTGTTGCAGCTTCTCTTCTTCCATTGCGGTTTATTTATATCCCATTGTTTATTATATATATATATATATATGCAGTTTTTATTGTTATTTGGTTTTGTTTTTTTCTGCTGGGATCAGTCAGTGAAGTGGCGTGGCACAAAAAGTCTGCAGTCTCAGCTCACTCAAGGCGCAGTTAGATGATATTTGTCGGAGAGAGTGTTTGCATGTGTATGTTTGTTTGTGGATTTAACGTCATGTGTAATTTGTGATAATATGACATATCAGTACAACTTGATGCATATTAAAATGGCAGGCGGTTGTGGCAAATGTGTGCATAACTTGCCTGCAGTATGTGTGCGTGCTGTGATGTAAGCCTTGTCCTGATGGCCATCTGTTAGCTGTAGTAGAATCCTGACTCCTCCGCCTCCTGATACCTCCCTCAGCAGGGTGACACGGAGGAACGACTCCAAGGAGCACCAATCATATTTGAAGGACAGTGTGAAAGAGGAGGTAATTGGATGGCTGAAGAAAAGAGGAAGAAAGAAACATTAAAAAAAAAGAGAGAAACATAACCATGGGTCTTTATATAATTTAAGTTGCACTCAGATTTTATCCCAGTGGTCACTTGTGACAACTGCGTGTCTCTATGAAACTCGCTCAGAGAGATACAGTGGGCATCATGGGAGGGGCGAGTTAAGGGGCGAGTTAAGGGGCGAGTTAAGGGCGAGTTAAGGGGCGAGTTAAGGGCTAGTTAAGGGGCGAGTTAAGGGCGAGTTAAGGGGCGAGTTAAGGGCGAGTTAAGGGCGAGTTAAGGGCGAGTTAAGGGGCGAGTTAAGGGCGAGTTAAGGGGCGAGTTAAGGGGCGAGTTAAGGGCGAGTTAAGGGGCGAGTTAAGGGGCGAGTTAAGGGCGAGTTAAGGGGCGAGTTAAGGGGCGAGTTAAGGGGCGAGTTAAGGGCGAGTTAAGGGGCGAGTTAAGGGGCGAGTTAAGGGGCGAGTTAAGGGCGAGTTAAGGGCGAGTTAAGGGGCGAGTTAAGGGGCGAGTTAAGGGGCGAGTTAAGGGCGAGTTAAGGGGCGAGTTAAGGGGCGAGTTAGGGGCGAGTTAAGGGGCGAGTTAAGGGGCGAGTTAAGGGGCGAGTTAAGGGCGAGTTAAGGGGCGAGTTAAGGGGCGAGTTAAGGGGCGAGTTAAGGGGCGAGTTAAGGGGCGAGTTAAGGGGCGAGTTAAGGGCGAGTTAAGGGGCGAGTTAAGGGGCGAGTTAAGGGCGAGTTAAGGGCGAGTTAAGGGGCGAGTTAAGGGGCGAGTTAAGGGGCGAGTTAAGGGCGAGTTAAGGGGCGAGTTAAGGGGCGAGTTAAGGGGCGAGTTAAGGGGCGAGTTAAGGGCGAGTTAAGGGCGAGTTAAGGGGCGAGTTAAGGGCGAGTTAAGGGGCGAGTTAAGGGGCGAGTTAAGGGCGAGTTAAGGGACTCGAGGACGTGATGACGGAAGAGGAAACCAGAGTAACTGAGCAAGACACCAAACAAGAGTAATAATGTACAGTGTCATAAACGCAACATCACCTCGGCACATATGGGGGCCCACGGCGCCGAGAATAATGGTCTGCGCAAAACGTCTTGTTATAGCGAATTAAACAAACCGTATCCCATCTCTGCTAAACCCTTTCGATATTCGGCAGTTCACAGGTGCTTATAGGATATATGTATATGATTTATAAATCTCTAAATTCAGTCAACAGCATGCGTGTCAGTTTTCCGTCATATGAAGGGTCTGTATCGTTCATGTGTTCGTTTCTTACTCCAGCGCAGGGTCACGGGGTCTGCTGGAGCCCGTCCCAACACGCTAAATGGTACAGCCGTCTGTTTTAAGATCACAGAGGGCGACAAAGGAGACTGGAGTGAGAGAATCCATTTTATTCTGCTGCTTATACTGAACAGGACACTGTCATGCAGCTGCCAGTTACAACTCATCTTCGGCAGCGCCATGCGGTGGATGTGGTGGGGCAGCAAGAAAGAACTGTCCCTGGTTTAAAAAACAAACTTGCCCTTAAACTAAAACACCCGATCATTGTGGTCATCTGGAGGTTGCTCATTCACACCTTCAATAACCAGCTGAACGGCGTTCAGAAGGCTTAAGCCGCGCTGAGCACCAGCGGTTGTCCGAAGCACGTAGGCCGGAAACCCTGAATCTGTTGGGCTTGTTGGGTTGACGAGACCATACAAAATAACATAAGAGAACACAGGAAAATGAAGATACAATTACCGGTATCACAGCTATGATCAACGTTTATAATCATTAAACCAAATTTTAGAAATGTGCAGTGATATATTCTGGTGATAGGTTAAACTCTTTGCCTTAAACAGATGAGATATTAAAAGCCTGATGGCTATATAAAAGTAATTTTTTGTGAACGTATCTGTCCAGCTTGCTCCCACCTGTACTAATATTACCAATAAAGCTAATAAATAAACCACAGATGCACTCATTTTCCCCTCAAGAGTCAAACTGACCTAAAAAAACAGTTTCTTCAAATGGTCAACAAGGATAAGCTTCTTGTTGCTGATCTGCAGCTCCAGCTGTGGCGTCCAGATGCTGAAGGCAGGTCTTTCTTCCTCCCAGCGTTAGCCTGGTTTTCACTTCAGAGCCGAGAAGGTCTGGTCAGGGCTCATTGACTGACTCTAAAAGCCCATCTAGGTGAAATGCTGTATCCATAAAGATGCTGGGAAGTAGGACAGACATGGTGAACAGTCGCGTTACACACTTTCTAAACTGATGCCTCTGTTTGACGCTACTTGGCCCTGTTGATGAAAAGTGGCCGTTGAAGAAGCAGACACGGTACCAGTGACCACATCCCCCCTGTCTTCTCTCCTGTAGAGCTCAGAGGCCGTTGTCCAATGGCTGAGCGACTTTCAGCTGCAGGTCTACGCTCCAAACTTCCTGGGTGCTGGGTATGACTTGCCCACCATTAGCCGAATGACCCCGGAGGTAAGGCATCTGAACCCTGACCCCTTGAACCCCAAGAGATTTTTCCTGGACCACTGTGGAAACAAGTCTGCACGAGTTTGATTTGTGCTGTCCTCCAATGCATGAATATTATTTGCCTTAAAAAAGAAAAAAGAAGTCCTGTGAACCAATTCAACCACTGAGCAAGTGGCGCCGTCTGTCCTGTTCCTCCCCTCTGACACTTGCTCTGGTTTAACTTTATCCTTTCACTGTGACGCATATTGTCCTACGTAGTGATTCCCTGACACCATTACACCAACATTGTCCTCTCCCCACTCCAGAAATGTTGCTAGTGGGCACAACACAAAGTTTTATGTTCAGATTTATCAACGTAAAATGTTGACAAATGACTGCATTCACTGTCTTCAAAGAAAGAATATTTTCTTTTCTAAGATTTCGTGGCGATGGTGGCTTTTATTGAAAGTAGTTTAACAGAAAGAGCGAAGACACACAGCAAAGGTCACCGGCGAGGAGTTGAACCTTTCCCCCAAAATATTGCTTTCAGACCAAAGAGCTGAATCTTAATGAATGGACCATCTATACAGCTACAGTGTATAGTTGACTTTTACGGTGTACAGTTCAGTTTTACAGTGTATAGTTGACTTTTACAGTGTATAGTTCAGTCCTACAGTGTATAGTTGACTTTTACGGTGTACAGTTCAGTTTTACAGTGTACAGTTACCTTTTATGATTCTCAAAAACCTCACAATGCAAAAACCTTAATCCAGTTACTACACTGCAAAATTACTGGTGTTAAATTAATGCTGAGATGGTTAAATTCAAGAAAAGTGTGTATATGCATCCACTCTTTAAAGTGTTATTTTAACACTTTTAAAATAGTTAATAGACTAACACCTGATGAAATTTACACTCAAAGATTTACTGTTACTCTAAATAGTGTCAAAATAACACTGATTACAACAAACACTGACAGATTTGTTTCGTTTATAGCTTGTGCCACACAAGGGATCAAACCTTAAGTATCAATTAATCATCAAAAGTGATTTTCATCAAGCAATGGAAAACATTTTCTAATTATCGAAAAAAAGATAAATAGCTATCAGAGATCCGCTCTGGATTAAATATTTTTATCAGCATCATGTAATGTAATATAAAATGGGTTATATCTTTACAATCTTTTTACGTTGGAATCACAAGTTAAACTCCCTGCACTTTATACATAATTAAACGCAAACCCATCAAGGTTACGGTGGATGTATAAATATTTCCGTTCAACCCCACGACTCTTTGATCACCCTTTTTTCACCTGCTGACTGTTATGAACAACACTGATGCCCTCTGCCACTCTCACCAACATATAAATAATTTACAGCCTTTATGGATTATTTATATGTAAATGTACTGTATGTGTTTGCTGAAGGGTTGAGAGAGGTACTAGTTGAAAAGGGCTTCTCATAGAAGAGATACAGCATCTCACAGAGGTAGTTTCTTCTTATTAATGTGTTATGGCTGCATATAATAACTTCAGGAACAAGTTGGTGTGTGTGTGTGTGTTGGGGTGGGGTGTGAAGTGCGGTGAGGTGTACATATTCTAGTATTCTGTGTTTTGTGACCCTGACGACTGCCAATGAATTACTAATTTTGAAAAATATTTGAGTATAAATTATGATTTCAATGAAATCTTCACTCTGAATTAAAGTCTGAGTATGTTAGTAGAAAAACAAGAACTAATTTAATTTATATAATGAGGTTGATCCTTTCTTTCAGATGCTTCATATCATTGTAAACATTTGCTTTTATATCACTTATAATTTAATTTGAGTTTGAGACATTTTTATCTTCACTCCTTTGTCCTCTATTGCCTGAAGCTTCTCATCAGATGTCACACTATTTCTTGTGTTGCAAGTTTGTGTGTGTGTGTGTGTGTGTGTGTGTGTGTGTGTGTGTGTGTGTGTGTGTGTGTGTGTGTGTGTGTGTGTGTGTGTGAGACAGAGAGAGAGAGAGAGAGAGAGAGAGAGAGAGAATGAACACTGCTGGGCTCACAGCAGGATTTTACTACACTTTTTGAAAGAAAATGCCAATACAGCATCTCAGTCACATGTGTGTTTGCTTGTATATGTAGGATCTGACAGCAATTGGAATAACTAAACCAGGTCACAGAAAAAAGATGACGACTGAGATTAACAAGTTAAGTGTCACAGAGTGGCTGCCGGAGCAGAAACCTGTGAGTAACACACACATGCACAAGATGCCATCCTGCTATGCCTGCTAAGACTTTGAGGGAAGTTAACTGATTTGGGGAAACATATATATGTTTCTTTTTTTCTGCTGTTGTTCCATCGGCTACAGACCAGTCTGGGAGAGTGGCTGTCTGCAATTGGTTTGAGTCAGTACCACCAGGTGTTGGTGCAAAATGGTTATGAAAACATCGACTTCATCACGGACATCACCTGGGAAGATCTGCAGGAAATAGGCATCACCAAACTGGGTAGGACATGCGCTC
This sequence comes from Xenentodon cancila, assembly GCA_014839995.1. NCBI lineage: Eukaryota > Metazoa > Chordata > Actinopteri > Beloniformes > Belonidae > Xenentodon > Xenentodon cancila. The sequence continues at coordinate 24,276,777 of CM026214.1, forward strand.
TAGACATATGTTTACAAATGCTTACTATGAGTCTGGACATGTAGCTTCAGTTGCCACAGTGTTCAGTAAGCATGTGTGCGTAATTTTGCCGGTGCTGTTCGTTGTGTCGTTGCTGTCGTGCAGATAAGACATCCCGGATCACTGCTGGATAACGTGGTGACCATTGGTTGTACATTATTTTTCGTGATGCACTGTGGGATAGCCCGCGTGCACTAAGTAGGGTAAAACAATCCTCACATTTGGACACCACTACGACGACGTGTAGTCAGTTTCATGGCTTCGTGTTTGCGATCTGAGGAAAGGTCTATATAACAACAACGATGATAACAATAATTATATTATTAAGTTTAAATATTTTTTCCTATTGTTTATATCAAACTGAGCTCTAACTCCAGTGTGTCACCGTTGTAGGTCATCAGAAGAAACTGATGCTGGCTGTGAAGCGGCTTGCTGAAATGCAGCGTATTTCTGACGGGCGGGACGGGTCCCTCAGGAAGAAGCCCCCACCAATCACACAGCAGCAGGAAGTCAAGTCGATGGACAGCCCTCCTCCAGAGGGTGAGATAACAAAGAACGGAATTGAAATAATAATAATAATTATAATTATACATTTTATTTATTGGCACCTTTCAACACCCAAAGTCATCTTACAGAAAATTTACAAAAGCAGTAAAAGGAATTAGATAAAACATTAGAATCAAAACATTGCTTAAACAGAGAGATAGCAGGGTCGAGGTGAATAGGCCAGTTTGAACAGGTGGGTTTTAAGTTCAGATTTGAGGCTTTACTCCCCGTGGTGGTGAGACGGGCAGAGGGGAAGGATGGAGGAGGATGACCCGGGAGGATGACCCGGGAGGATGACCCGGGAGGATGACCTAGGAGGATGACCCGGGAGGATGACCTTGGAGGATGACCCGGGAGGATGACCTTGGAGGATGACCCGGGAGGATGACCCGGGAGGAAGTGGCAATGTGGAGCAAAATCGGACAGATGAGGAGGGGCCACATTTGGGATACATTTGGAAGTGAGAAGCAGCATCTTGAAGTTAAATCTGTGTTTTATTGAGAGCCAGTGGAGCTGTAGAAGAGGTGCAGGTTATGATTCGAGCAGCAGAGTTGTGCAGGAGCTGTAGTTTATGGAGGGATTTGTTGGGGAGACCGAAGGGAAGGGAGTTACAGTAATCAATTCGAGAAGTGGCAAGGATGTGGATGAGGAGTGAGGGAGAAATGGAGTTGGTTGATGTTTCGGAGGTGGAAACGAGTTGACTAGGTGATGCTATTGAAATTATAGTGTGCTGTCAAGGAAGACGTCCAGACACTTAACCTGGGGGGAGGATGGAGAGGCCGTCAAAGTTGATAGAGAAACTGTGTGATTTGGTTAAACCAGAGGTTGTGGCGACGAGCAGAACTTCTGACTTTTTGATGTTAATTTTGAGAAACTTCAAGGAGAACCATGCTTTGATTTCCTGAAGGCAGTCAGAAAGGGAGGTAGGTGGAATTGAGGAGTTGGGTTTGGAGGAGATGTAGAACTAGGTGTCATCTGCATAGGAATGGAAGTTGGTATTGTCAGAGTGGCAGTATGTAGATGGTGAACAGAAGGAGTCCTAAGACCGAACCCTGGGGCACCCCGGCAGTGACGGGGAATGAGAGTGAGTTTTATGACCTATGTGCAGCCAGAGAGACAAGAGGAGAACCAAGTGAGTGGTGTATGAGAGACACCGAGCGATGTTAGTCTGCTCAGGAAGGTGCTGTGAAAAATGGTGTCAAAAGCTGCTCTAAGATCTAGGAGGACAGAAATAGTGAGAAGACTGGAGTCAGCTGCCATCCCAAGGTCATTGGTCATTTTCATAATAGCTGTCTAGTTTGAAGACCAGGGGGCCTTTCTGTGTGGAGTTTGCATGTTCTCTCCATGTTTGTGTTGGTTCCCTCCAGGTTCTCTGGCTACTACCACAGTCCAAGAACATGTGTGTGGCCCTGGAATGGACTGGCGACCTGTCCAGGGAGCTGAGTCATTTTATAAAGGCTTTACGTACAATGATTTGATTGGGCAGAAATGACCCAAAGTACTATTTGGTGCAGATCTGAAAAAGAATGATAAACTCTTAATGAGCTCTACTCTGACTACCTGGTAAAATGAGAGCTCCGTGTGGTCAAAAACGTTTTACTAAAGTTTAAGATGTCTACTAATATTAAATTAAAATCTTTCCCATCTTTCAGAGGTCATGTCTCCAAAGATGAGCACCTTCCAGGACAGCGAGTTGAGCAGAGAGTTACAAAGTGCCATGACCCAACCAGGTCAGGAGGTTAAGGCTCAGCGAGCTCGCACTCTTAGCAAAGACCATGATGAGGCCATGACAGGAGGAGGTGGGCCACCTAAAAAGGAGGCACGGACTACAAAGCAGAGCAGCCAGGGAAGCACCTCCTCCCACCGAGGCAGTGTCTCCTCACAAGGCAAACACCGCCACCCTCATTCCCACTCGCAGCCTGCACCTCCCTACACACCCCCACACACACCTACCAAGAGCAGGACTTCATCTTCTTCCTCCACCTCCTCTGCGCAGAGCACAGCTTCACCACAGTCCAAGCCCAAACACTCAACACAGTTGAGCCAGGGCGAGCCAACTCAGACGAGCCAACTCCGTTCACAGCCTCCTCAGTCTCCGACCCACCGCGGAGCTCCATGTCAGCTACCCCAGCAGCAACCTCAAGTCCAACAGCAACACCAGGCACACCCACAGCACCACCCACAGGCACAGGTAGGCGAGGTTAGAGATAGCCAACAGCCACAGGTCCCGCTGCTCTGTCTACCAGCTGAGGCTGAACTGGCTGAAACCGAAGGAGCAGAACCCTCAGCACTCCAGAAGAAACGTGCACACAGCCTCAACCGATACGCTGCCTCAGATAGGGAGCGTGAGGAGAGTGCAGGGGACGGAGAGGTAGGAGGAGGTAGTGGGGAAGAAAAAGAGGGAGCGGCACCGGGAGGCCACAGTCCAACTGTTCCAAGAGGAGAAACGGGCAAATATGCCACCGTGACTCACCGAGTCAGCCGCAGCCACTCTGTTCGCAACCAGGAAAAGACTGGCGTCCGCAATCAGACCCAGTCCTTTGCTCTGCGTCAAAAGAAAAAAGGTCCACCGCCGCCTCCACCCAAACGCTCCAGCTCTGCTATCTCCAGCTCCAACTCCAATCTGACAGATGCCAACGCACAACCGCAGACACTGACCACCACGAGGGGGATGTTGGATGTGCCTTACCACCAACAACGAAGGGCAAGTGACCTAGGCATGTCTCTGGAGACAGCCGCTGTGGAGACGGCCAGCATGGGCAGTGTGAGGAGCATTGCCGCCATGTTAGAGATGTCCTCCATAGGAGGTGGAGCCAAAGGCATGGCACTGCAGAAGAATTTCCTTCAGGTAACGCAGCTGTGTCCCCAAAAGTTTTAATAGGGACATATGGGTCATCGGTCTTTAAGCCAAACATGGGTAACCGTATGCGTTGTTGTGTGTTAACCAGGTGGGGAAAACACGTGATGCCATTGGTCTGGATGGCGAGGTGGTGAACCGTCGTCGGACCATAAGTGGTCCGGTAACCGAGCTGGTGGCGGCGGCCAAGCGTGACAAGCCAACCCCCTTGTCTTTCCCCCCATCCTCGGACCAGCCTGAGCCCTCCCCTGCCCCTGTAATTTCCTGCTCGCCCCACCCTCCATCTTCAGCCTACCCTAGCTCGGGCGGCAGCAACAGCTCATCAGAAAACCTGCCGTTTGCAGAGGAGGGAAGCCTCACAATCCGTCGCCAGGGTCGGGGAGAAGGAGAAGGACAGGTAGCTATCTGTTTGTTTATCTATCTATCTATCTATCTATCTATCTATCTATCTATCTATCTATCTATCTATCTATCTATCTATCTATCTATCTATCTATCTATCTATCTATCTATCTATCTATCTATCTATCTATCTATCTATCTATCTATCTATCTATCTATCTATCTATCTATCTATCTATCTATCTATCTATCTATCTATCTATCTATCTATCTATCTATCTGTTCCAATGTAATATGTCCTAATGTTTTATATACGTATAGTTAAAATTCTATGTTTGTTAGACTTTATTTGTGTATTTCATTTAATGATGTAAATGTTGACTGTGCAAAAATCCCCTCTTATCATGAATGTATGAATTTTCCGTTAGTGTGTATTTTGTGTTTGTCTGCAGGGTGACGCCGCAGGTCCCCAAGAAGACGGTGGATACGTTCAGGCGGAGAAGGTTGAAACCACGGCTACGTTGAAACGTCGGCCGCACAGTTCCGTGCCCCACCACCCCAATGGCTCAGACTTCATCCTGCAGGAGTCCTCCACGGTTAAACGCCGACCCAAGAGCCGGGACAAGGAGCCTGAGGGCTATGCAGAACTGGCTGCAGCTAATGGAGAGCCAGTGGGCACCGGGCAACCCAACACCACGCAGCCAGTCCCCTACCAGAACGGTACAGCCACCGTGAAGCGCCGCCCTGCATCCGACGCTGGCGTGACGGAACAGCAGCAGCCTCATCCCCAACATCACCCTCAACCACAAGTCACTGCAGCCTCTCGTAGGGACAGTGTGGACCAAGGAGCTTCAGCTGCAAATGAAGGAAGTCCTTTGAGAAAGCCAAAGCCTCCACTCTCCCCGAAACCTGTTGTGGCACAGATAAAGAGACATGGAGGACCTCAGACCTCCCAACAGAGTGTCCCCAATAAGAAAGTCCCACTGCCGGGCCCCGGGACGCCTGGAAGTCCAGGTATTCGTTCATTCTATGTGTTTGTGCTCATAGCTGTGTAAAATGCAATCATGGGAAGGTGGAGTGAAACCGGTTTACTGTCAGACAATATTTTCACGGAGCGATCTGTAGAAGGTGTAGCAGATAAATACAACAAAATAAAATGATGCGACCGCCATAAAAACTGTGGTATTTTCTATACATAAGGATAAATGTAAATCCACTATGTATTCGTGTGCAACTTTATTAGCAGCGTCCTCGTCCTATCTGCCCCAACACTCTCTGGTCGCTATGGTAACGTTAAAGCAGGCCTTCAAAATAAGGCACACGTATCACTTGACCGAGACGCGAGTCTTCAGGTCCTGACATGCGTCAAGAGTAAGTCATAGATGGATGTAATGGAGGCAATCTGGTCATTTTTTCAAAATAAAGCATCATTTAGACTCGGTTACTAAATATAACGGAGTAATGGAAGTTGTTTACTCTCTCTGTGTGGCCCGGTACCAAATGACCACAGACCGGTACCAGGCCGAGGCCCAGGGGCTGGGGACCACCTCTTTAAGGTACCAGCAGCTCTGCAGCTAATTGGTGATCAAGTATTCCTGTTTTCTTTCTGTACAGTGGAAGGAAAGAAGATACCTCCACCAGTGTCACCCAAACCTGCACCTCCACCCACAGCGCCCAAACCTGCCAAGCTCATTCACTCCA
>CM026214.1:24287240-24322240 GCA_014839995.1 Xenentodon cancila
CTAAATTTACATATGTGTAATATTATGCACAGTTCTTATTCTCAGCTGAGCTTCAAAGTTCCAGTGATCTGTCAACGTTCCCATATCTATTCGTGCTTTTCAATCGTGATGTTACTGAATTTTTTTCAATGGAGGATTTTTTGTGAAACCTTTTTGGAAAAATAAGCTTTGGGATATTGAATGCGCTGCATGCAGCACATGATGCAAGAAAAGGCCAGAAATGCCTGAGCTGAAACTCAACCGCAGCTATCTGTTCTGATGAACCTGAGGGAAAAGCAGAAACACTTCCAAAACAATCGACATCCAAATTAGTCCCATCTAGATCACAAGCCAATCCGGTTAAAGCTGTTCCCACAACCGCTCACCCCATTCTGCCAGGACAATCCTCAGCACCAGTCTGCAGGGGCCCGACAGAAGAGCATGAGAAGGTGGCCGAGTGCGGTGATGGACATGCGTGAAGCCTGACGGGCTGAACTCAGCGCGGTGACTCAGAACTGGACCGAAGTTACAGTAATCCAGCATTTCCTCTGCACTGAAGCCCACCAAGAAAATAATGATTTTGTCGTCTCGCGAAAAAACTATTAAAATCATTGTAGGATACCATGCTGGAAAGTTCTTGGAAATGTTCTTTTTTGTTATTATTGTATTTATTGTTTTCCCTGCCTACAAGTGTCCAGTTGTGGCAATGAGTTTATACAAGCAATTGTTGTCTGTCACATTTATGATACTTTTTATTGTTTTTACTGGTTTTTCTTTTGTTTTGTTTTTTTGTTGTAGTTGGGGTTTTTTTTTTTTTTTTTTTGTTAAACGTGCCTTGCTTTGTGATTCTGGTCTGACTTAAATACAGTAGATGGGTATGTACCAAATTAGGGGATCGTTCTCTTTGCGTGATTTGATAATTCTGCCTCCCTCCTGTCATAGTTTTATCAAGTTTTTGAGAAGAAAAACTCAGCTATCTGACAGGTAACCATCATGTTTGATTCCTCTTTAAACGCTAGACTAACCTTCCAGCAGAATAACTGTGTCCTGCACGCACAAAAAACCAGGCTGTCCACTATTTTAATCCATTTATCTGCGTATTAGCATGAGCACATGTCATGCACTGCTCCAGTAGCAGCCAAAGCTGACTTTAATGTCTGTGATGGATCTCAAAGTGCATTTCAGCTCCCAGTGCACTGAGCCTGAATTTTCTGAATGAGTTTACGATTTCTGTCTCTCTAGTTTTAAGTCTTCAGTGCAACATGATGAATGTAAACTTTGGTTCTGTTTAGGGTATAATAAATAATAAAGCGGGGCGTGCCCTGCGATAGATAAAACTCAAACCCAACATTTCCAGTTAAAAATAAAATATCAGATGAGTTAGAAACCTTCAATTTCCAAAGCCAACGTGCACATTCAGTTTATCTCCTCCATGCGATCTTTCAATGTTTTTTAATTACTTTTATTTGTCAGTATTTATCTCACGAAACACACTGAAACGAGCGCTCTATTTCTACCCGTCACTAGTTAGGAGCACTAGGAGCAGCGGGCTGCCACTTTTCCGGCGCCCAGGAGCAGTTGGGGGTTGGGGGCCTTGCTCAGGAGCCTGCAGGGGTTCGCCTCTGCTGCCAACCCGTGGACTTGAACCCAAGCCCACCTGGATCCTGGTTGCAGTTTAGTGTGCAGCTATTTAAGGCTGTTTAGATGCTCCCCGAGTCTCTGCTTCCAATAAGCTTAGCTGATCAGACAATAAACCACACACATCACTAAACTCATAATCAGACTTTTGAATTATGTTAACGTCTTTATAAATAACCACATTTCAATATGCTGGAATAAAACCAGTTCGAAGTGTCAGACAAATTGAAAAGTTGAAATTAAGTAAAAGCATAAATGGGTTAAAGTGATGTTGTCATTTAGTGCAGCAGGTAGCAGAAAGTAGCAAGCTGGTTAAAAAAAAAACGAAGTTCATGTGTATGGTTTCCCTCATTTTATGATGCGGGACTCTTCTGAGCGACAGCCACAGTCCCTCCTGGGACGCCATCATCAGAGCTGAGCCCTCCAGCTGACGGGGTCACGTCTGCTGCACAGGCATGACGGGGGATCAGTGTCACGAAACCTGTCCTCTTGTACAAAATAGTAAGGCTTATTAAGTAATCTGGTGTCACGCCGCAGCAGCATTGGACATTTGCTCCAGTTCGGTCGGTCTCGTTTTGGTCATGTCTCAGGTTGAGTGGTTTGCAGGTGTTGTGCGGCGTTCAGGAGGTCAGCCCTGAGGTCATGCATTAAAAGTGAAGTACTGCAGAAGGTGAAAGCGAAGTATGTTGAGAGCCTGAGGTACGGTTCATCTGTTCTTTCAACAAAAAAAACAACCATGAAGCCAAGCTTCTTTTTTTTTATTATTTGATTCTCCATTTGATGCTTACCTGAACTGACACCTGTCTGGTGTCTCTGCTCTGAAGTGACTGTATGCGAGTGCTTGAGCGAGGCCCAGCGCGTTACGTGTTGCTCAGCTATTCACTGTATGGAAACGTGCGTGTGTCTGTGGGCATGTGTGAGTTTTGTAGTGAGTGGACAGTGGCGTGCTCGCAGCAACAGCATCTTGTGGCCATCTGCTCTCAATAAATGTTCTATACAAACTGAACGGCCTCCGCTTGTCCTATATGTAAATATTCATATTAAAAGTACAAACACACATACATGTACTTTGGTATTTACATATTTTCATTGCCTGACATATGAAACAATACACAAACAAATCAAATACAATAACCATTTGAAGGTTTTGTTATATAATGAACTCATAAACATCTTCAATTTTGTCTTTAAAATGTTTTAAATGTCAGTTAAATTAACCCTTGTTATTTCATTGGATAATTTTAGTTTTTTTTAACTATTTATTTGTTTTGTTTTTGTCATTGTTTTAAGGTTTTTTTTTTAAGTTCTTAGAAATACACGTGTCAAATATAACACATATGGCATTAGCATTAATGAGTACACCACCTTTGTAAAGTATGATTTTAATTAATATCTCCTCGGACACAAGACCAATTTCTAAACTTCAGAGAAAACTGGGTTTTATAGAACATTTGTTTGGGTCGTAACACGACAGAAAGGTCAGTGATATAATAAATTACAAATGATTCAGTTTTACTTCAGTTAGTTGATGCATAAATGAGAACATTATTATATATATATATATATATATATATATATATATATATATATATATATATATATATATATATATATATATATATAAACCCCTCCTTGAACCGCCACCTTAATGTGGTGAAGGGGTTTGTGTGCCCGAAGGATCCTACGAGCTATGTTGTTGGGGGCATTATGCCCCTGAAAGGGTCTCCCATGGCAAACAGGTCCTCGGTGACGGGCCAGACTAAGAGCAGTTCAGAAATCCCTTAGAGAGAGAGAACTTACCACCAGGGATCATTACGTCGCCCGGATTGGCGTCACCGGGGCCCCATCCTGGAGCCAGGCCTGGGGTTGGGGCTCGAAGGCAAGCACCTGGTGGCCGGTTCTTTGCCCATGGGACTCGGCCGGGCTCAGCCCGAAATGGCAAAGTGGGCCCGCCTTCCAGTAGGCTCACCACCCGCAGGAAGAAGGGGTGCCTCGGCGGCTCAATCCCTGGACCAAAACCCTAGCAATGGGGACATGGAATGTCACCTCGTTGGGAGAGAAGGAGCCGGAGCTTGTGCGGGAGGTTGAGAGATACCGGCTAGAGATAGTCAGGCTCACCTCTACGCACAGCCTGGGCTCTGGAACCCAGATCCTTCAGGGGGGCTGGACGCTCCACTATTCTGGAGTTGCCCATGGTGAGCGGCGACGGGATGGTTTAGGCCTGCTTATAGCCCCCCAGCTAAGCCGCAATGTGTTGGAGTTTACCCCAGTGAACGAGAGGGTTGCTTCCTTGCGCCTTCGGGTCGGGGAAAGGTCACTTACTGTTGTTTGTGTCTACGGGCCGAACAGCAGTACAGAGTACCTGGCTTCTTGGAGTCTGTGGAAGGGGTACTTGATAGTGCTCCAACTGGGGACTCCATTGTTCTACTGGGGAACTTCAATGCCCACGTGGGCAATGACAGTAAAACCTGGAGAGGGGGGATTGGGAGGAACGGGCTCCCCGATCTGAACCCAAGTGGTGTTCTGTTTTTGGACTTCTGTGCTAGTCACGGTCTGTCCATAACAAAAACCATGTTTGAGCATAAGGGTGTCCATCAGTGCATGTGGCACCAGGACACCCTAGGCCGGAGGTCAATGATCGACTTCGTTGTTCTTTCATCTGACCTCCGGCCGCATGTCTTGGACACTTGGGTCAAGAGAGGGGCTGAGCTGTCAACTGATCACCACCTGGTGGTGAGTTGGATACGCTGGCGGAGGAGGAAGCGGGACAGACCGGGCAGGCCCAAACATATTGTGAGGGTCTGTTGGGAACGTCTGGCCGAGCCCTCGGTCAGGGAGGTATTCAACTCAGACCCCCGGGAGAGCTTCTCCCGGATTCCGAGGGAGGCTGGGGACATTGAGTCAGAGTGGACCATGTTCTCTGCCTCCATTGGTACCGCGGCAGCTCAAAGTTGTGGACGCAGGGTCTCTGGTGCCTGTCGTGGCGGTAATCCCCGAACCCGGTGGTGGACACCAGAAGTAAAGGATGCCGTCAGGTTGAAGAAGGAGTCCTATCGGGCCTTGTTGGCCCGTGGGACTTGTGACAAAGCCGACAGGTACTGGCAGGCCAAGCAAGCCGCAGCTCGGGCAGTCCAGGAAGCAAAAACTCGAGTCTGGGAGAAGTTTGGTGAGGCCATGGAGGAGGACTATCGGTCAGCACCGAAGAGATTCTGGCAAACCGTCTGGCGCCTCAGAAGGGGGAAGCAGTACCCTGCCAACACCATTTATGGTGTGGGTGGAAAGCTGCTGACCACAACTGGGGATATTGTCGGACGGTGTAAGGAATACTTTGAGGATCTCTTCAATCCCACGGACATGCCTTCCGCTGAGGAACCAGAGGCTGGGGACTGTACGGTGGACTCTTCCATCACCCAAGCCGAAGTCACTGAGGTAGTCCGTAAACTCCTTGGTGGCAAGGCACCAGGGGTGGATGAGATTCGCCCTGAGTACCTCAAGTGTCTGGATGTTGTAGGGCTGTCTAGGTTGACACGCATCTGCAACGTTGCATGGAGGACGAGGACAGTGCCACTGGAGTGGCAAACTGGGGTGGTGGTCCCTCTGTTTAAAAAAGGTGGGGTCTGGAGAGTGTGTTCCAACTATAGGGGGATCACACTTCTCAGCCTCCCTGGGAAAGTCTACTCCAGGGTCCTGGAGAGGAGAATCCTCGGATTCAGGAGGAACAATGCGGTTTTCGTCTTGGTCGTGGAACACTGGACCAGCTCTATACTCTCCGCAGGGTGCTGGAGGGTTCATGGGAGTATGCCCAACCAGTCTACATGTGCTTTGTGGATCTGGAGAAAGCATTCGACTGTGTCCCCCGTGGTATTCTGTGGGAGGTGCTCCGTGAGTATGGGTTGGTCTCTGTATGACCGGAGCAGGAGCTTGGTTCGCATTGCCGGCAATATGTAGACCTGTTTCCAGTGCATGTTGGACTCCGGCAGATTGCCCTATGTCACCGATTCTGTTCATAATTTTTATGGACAGGATTTCTAGGTGTAGCCAGGGACCGGAGGGGGTCCAGTTTGGGAACCACAAGATTTCATCTCTGCTTTTTGCAGATGATGTTGTCTTGTTGGCTTCATCAAGCCAGGACCTTCAGCATGCGCTGGGACGGTTTGCAACCGAGTGCGAAGCGGCTGGGATGATAATCAGCACCTCCAAATCCGAGGCCATGGTTCTCGACTGGAAAAGGGTGGCTTGCCCTATCCGGGTAGGTGGAGATGTCCTGCCTCAAGTGGAGGAGTTTAAGTATCTCGGAATCTTGTTCACGAGTGAGGGAAAGATGGAGCGTGAGATTGACAGATTGGTGCAGTTATGCGGTCTATGTACCGAACTATCATGGTAAAGAAGGAGCTGAGTCTTAAGGCACAACTCTCAATTTACCGGTCAATCTACGCTCCCACCCTCACCTATGGTCATGAACTTTGGGTATTGACCTAAAGGACAAGATCACGGATACAAGCGAGCAAAATGAGTTTCCTCCGCAGGGTGGCTGGGCACTCCCTTAGAGATAGGGTGAGAAGCTCAGTCATCCGGAGGGAGCTCAGGGTGGAGCAGCTACTCCTTCACATTGAGAGGAGTCAACTGACGTGGCTTGGGCATCTGTATAGGATGCCTCCTGGATGCCTCCCTAGGGACGTGTTCCAGGCATGTACCACCGGGAGGAGGCCCTGGGAAAGACCCAGGACACGCTGGAGAGACTATGTCTCTCGGCTGGCTTGGGAACACCTCAGGCTTCCCCCGGAAGAGCTGGAGTGAGGGAGGTCTGGGTATCCCTGCTTAGACTTCTGCCCCCGCGACCCGGCCCCGGATAAGTGGAAGAAGCTGGACGGATGGATGTATATATATATATATATATATATATATATATATATATATATATATATATAATAATCAACAAGACTGGCTACGGATACCGCCTCAGGAATGGAGCTACGATCAGTCACCTCCTCTACGTGGATGATATCAAGCTGTACGCTAAGAGCGAGCGGGACATAGACTCCCTGATCCACACCACCAGGATCTACAGCAACAACATCGGGATGTCATTCGGGCTTGAGAAATGTAGGAGGATGGTGACAAAAAGAGGCAAGGTAGTCCACACAGAAGGGGTCTCAGTCCCAGAAGGAACAATAGCAGACATTGAGGACAGTTACAAGTACCTTGGAATACCACAGGCAAATGGTAACCTCGAAGGGGCTACAAGGAAAATGGCAACAGCCAAATACCTCCAGCGAGTAAGGCAGGTCCTAAGAAGCCAGCTCAATGGCAAGAACAAGTCCCGGGCAATAAACAGCTACGCCCTGCCAGTGATCAGATACCCTGCAGGAATAATAAGGTGGCCAAAGGAAGAGATACAGACCACAGATGTTAAGACAAGGAAGCTCCTCACCATGCATGGTGGGTTCCACCCCAAATCCAGCACACTGAGACTGTACGCAAGCCGTAAGGAAGGAGGCCGAGGACTAGTGAGTGTGAAAGCCACTATCCGGGACGAAACTGCCAAGCTCCATGAGTACATCAAGGACAAGGCCCAAACGGATGACATACTCAGTGAATGCCTCAGACAATGGCAAGGTGAAGAGGTGCTGGAGGAGGAAGCATCATGGGAGGACAAGCCCCTACACGGGATGTACCATCGAACCATAACTGAAGTGGCTGATCTCAAGAAGTCCTACCAATGGCTAGAGAGAGCTGGCCTACAGGACAGCACAGAGGCACTCGTCCTAGCTGCACAGGAGCAGGCTCTGAACACCAGAGCAATAGAGGCCCAGATATACCACACCAGACAAGACCCAAGGTGTAGGTTGTGCAAAGAAGCACCGGAAACAATCCAGCACATAACTGCAGGGTGTAAGATGCTGGCAGGGAAAGCATACATGGAACGCCATAACCAAGTACTGGAAACCCCAAGGTCAAAATGGGAAACACCTCCCAAGGTGGTGGAAAATGACAGAGCAAAGCTCCTGTGGGACTTCAAGATACAGACAGACAGGATGGTGATGGCAAACCAACCAGACATCGTGGTGGTAGACAAAGGGCAGAGGAAAGCTGTGGTGGTGGATGTGGCAATACCAAGTGATGGTAACATCAGGCGAAAGGAACACGAGAAGCTTGAGAAATACCAAGGGCTAAGAGAGGAGCTGGAGAAGGCCTGGAAGGTGAAGGTGACAGTAGTGCCCGTGGTGATCGGAGCACTCGGGGCAGTAACCCCCAAACTGGAAGAGTGGCTGCTGCAGATCCCCGGAACAACCTCAGATATCTCAGTCCAGAAAAGTGCTGTGTTAGGAACAGCAAAAATACTGCGCAGAACCCTCAAGCTCCCTGGCCTCTGGTAGAGGACCCGAGCTTAGAAGGGACACCACCCACGGAGGGTGAGGAACGAGTTATATATATATATATATATATATATATATATATATATATATATATATATATATATATATATATATATATAAAAAATGTATGTATGTATGTGTATATCTCCAAAGACTGCAGGTATCATTAATGTCTGACCATTACATAAAATAAACGTAACAACTCTTGGAGTGTACAACAGTTTTATTGATCAATGACCAACTCAAGCTTACATGATTACAAGTACACAAGAAATCACTGAAACCGTGACCAGTAAAAGACGCTTCCTCTCTCCTCCCTTCCTCTGCCTTCGTACACGTCACCATGACACCTGAACTGAACACAGCTGTAAAAGTCTAGTTCAGTCAGCGTGTAAACTGACCGTCCATGAACCCGTCAGCTGCCCCCCCCCCCCGGGTATATTTACAGTTTGTTCATATTTTCGACCCAATATGGGTCCTCAGACTTGATTTAGTTGAGCAGGACGCTGGCTTGGCGGCTCTCTCTGCGCCTGGGTGGGGTTAAGCCCAACACACAGCCAACTGCTCGGTTCGTGATCATCGTCAGCTATGTTCATCATGGTCGGAAGGAGGAGAAGGACAAACCAAATGAGAGAAACAGACGTATTACAGCCATTCATTACTTTTCATCACATATATGGCACTCATTAAAACAGGTTCATTTATAAATTTTAACAGGCACGTGCATGCACGCAGACCAGATGTTATTTTACACAACTATACAACCATTGAGCAAGTCTGAATACAGCCCCATCATGGCACTAATAAAACTAAATATTTAGATATGTCCTTCTATTAAAGGCTTCAGTTATTATAAGGTGTCTTATAAAAGCTGCTTTCACAAATCTGAACTTTGACAACTACACTGAGTTTAAAACTAAAATATAGTTTTAGAAGAATCAGTCCCAGAACTGGATTATGGTGTTCAGGTTTGTGCCTCCAGCAGTCACGCCTCACGTTTAAAGTAAATAAAAATACAGATTTCTCTTAGTAGGTAAACAGCTTTTACAAAGCCACAAAAGAACATGTCTGGAGTGTGTGTGGGGTGGCAACGCTGTGCTTATGAAAACATCCTTTATGCTTGTTTAAACAGTACGCATCAAGCATCGTCAGTACAGTTCTTAAATGGCAGGAAGTGTCAGACGGAGGCGGATAAAAAGAATCCTCTCTAATTTGACGTGGGTAACAAGGAAACAGCGCTCAGCCGCTCCGGGTACGTGCATCTGTAAGGCAGCTTGTCTTGTTGCGTCCTGAAGTGCACTGGTGACGAGGCCACTGGAGAGTATTTAAGTAACAATCAAAGAGACTCGGAGGAGGAGACGGTGTGTGAAAGCGACTATGTCATGAAGTCAGCCAGAAGCCTGCAGTGAACGGTTTAACATGTCCACACCTGAGAGGGGCGAGAGAGACACACTTTAGAAGAGCGTTGCGAACAAAACCTGCAACTTCACTGAACCTCCATGTGATGCTAGTATGGATGGATAGACATGTGGGAAAAATAAATACAGACATAAGCACACAGATCAAGTTATTTCTGATGACATGTGGAGTGACGGAGGGATCAGGATGACGACTTTGTTCAATAACTCCTGGGAGGATTGTGAACCTGAAGCGAGCAGGCCACTTGGACAGACACAGACGACTCATCTCACCTTGACGGTGCTGTCCACAGCCCCAGAGAAGAGGCGCCCTCTGGACACTGCCAGTGCAGTGACGCTGCCCTGGTGTCTCAGCAGGGTCTGGGTACAGATCATGTTGTCCATGCTCCACACCTGCAAGAAAAGTTACTTCAACGTATTAATCTCCAATTTGCTGCAGTAGATGCCTCATCCTGAGACAACATCCTGTACAGTTACTCATCTGCAGAGAAATGTCCTTCACTGTTCATTACTGAGTCATGAGCTGTATCTACTCAGATAGCGTTAGTGTTAGAAGCGTTCTGGACACATTCACATAGTCCACCTTGACCCTGAACTAGTGCACTGCTTCCACCTTAGTGCCCACACCCACACCCATGAAAACCCTGTTCCTTCTCACCCTGAGGGAGCGGTCATAGGAGGCGCTGAACACTTTTGTCTGGTCTGGGGTGGAGATGACTGCCAAAGCGTAGACGGTTCCCACATGGCCCGTCAAGGTTCTCACCTGCTCTTTGGACTCGATATCCCATACCTGGAGAGGAAACACAAACGCCACCGTAGCACCATCTCCACTGCTTTTTGTTTGGGAGCTTAAATCACCTTAACAGAGTAGATAAATCCACATCTTTAGGTACAGTGAGGGGGACAAGTACTTGATACACGTTCTGGCAGGTTTTTCCACTTGAAAAGCACGTAGAAGCTTTCTTTTTTTTTTTTTTATATTAATCGGTACTTTTCAACTGCGAGTGACGAAATATATAAAAACAAAATAAAAATAATCCAGAAAATTAGATTTTAGGATTTTTAAATATTTAATTTGCATTTCAGTGTAAGGCCGTATGAGCTCACCTACCAACCAGTAAGACCTCCGGCTCTCACACCTGTTAGATCCTCTTTCAGAAGCTCCCTGTTCTCCACTCATCACCTGCATTAACCGCACCTGTTTGAACTCATTACCTGTAGAAAAGACACCCGTCCACAAACTCCAACCTCTCTACAATGGCCAGAGAGCTGTGTAAGGCCATCAGGGATAAAACTGTAGACCTGCACAAGGCTGGGATGGGCTACAGGGCATTAGGCAGGCAACTGTTGGTTCAATTATCAGAAGATGGAAGAAGTTTAGGATGATGCTCAATCTCCTTGGGCCTGGGGCACCACGCAAGATCTCACCTCATGAGGCATCAGTGATCATGCGGAAGGTTAGGGAAGAGTCCAGAACTACATGGCAGGACCGGGTCAATGATCTGAAGAGAGCTGGGTCCACAGTCTCAAAGAGAACCATTAGTAACACAGGTCATCATGGATTAAACTCCTGCAGCACACGCAAGGTCCTGCAGCTCAAGCCAGCGCATGTCCAGGCTCGTCTGATGTTTGTCTATGACCATTTGGATGATCCAGAGGATGAATTGGAGGCCATGAGGACTGATGAGACAAAAATAGCACTTTTTGGTCTAAACTCGACTCGCCCATGTTTGGAGGAAGGACGAGTACAACCCCAAGAACTCCATCCCAAATGTGAAGCATGGAGGTGGAACTATCATTCTCTGGGGGTGCCACCCATTGAAGGTGGGTCCTGGCTGGGTCTTCCAGCATGACAACGACCCGAAACACACAAGCAGGGCAACTAAGGAGTGGCTCCGTAAAAAGCACCTCAAGGTCCTGGAGGGGCCTAGACAGTCTCTAGACCTGAACCCAACAGAAAATCTTTGGAGAATTTCTCCAAAATCCGTATTTCCCAGCAACAGCCCCGAAACCTGAAGGATCTGGAGAAGATCTATATGGAGGAGCGGGCAAAATCCCAGCTTCAGTGTGTGCAAACCTGGTCAAGAACTACAGGGAACGTCTGATCTCTGTTAATGCTAACAAAGGTTTCTGTGACAAATATTAAGTTCTGTTATTCTGGTGTATCAAATACTTATGTCTGCAATAAAATTTAAATTAATTTAAAAATCATACTATGAGATTTTTCTGGATCTTTGTTTTAGATGACGAGTACCTGTGATTTAAAAGTTTTCTACATGTTTTGCAAGTGGGAAAACATCCAAATCACCAGTGCATCGAAAACTCTAAACAGATCTTTGTTTTTATATCAAACTCACATCAGTGAATACCGCAACATGGAAAATGCAAAAGATTTACTTTGTTTTATAACATGAAAACTACTATTTTTGTGCACCAGGCCTGCAAAACTGTTGGTATAGAGGCAGTTTAATGCGAGTAATGCAGTGAAAGAAAACAATGTTACTGACAATGGATGGATGTAAATTTCATTCATTGTCTAAACCCACTTAATCCTGTACAGGGTCACAGGGGTCTGTTGGAGTCTGTCCCAGCTTATTGTGGGCGGGGTACCCCCTGGACGGGTCTCCAGTTTTTTTTTTTTACATTTATACAGTAAACAGGGGCTGGCTGCTGAAGTCAAACTCGCGCCTGCATGTGTCGCCATGGGAACCTGGGTACTGTGTCTTACGTGGATGAGGTTTTCATAGGTGCCACAGACAATGTGATGGTTGGTGACGGCGATGGAGTAGACGCTGCCGCCACTAGTCTGCAGGACGTGAACACACTCCAGGGAACGAATATCCCAAATCTAACATACAGGGGAGAAAGAGAGCAGGTGACAGTTACTATAAAATAACTATTGCATCTTTATTTCACATATCAAGAGGCAAATGTGGTTGTCAGGGTTCATTTTAAATGATTTGTCCAAAGAGCAAAGTAAAAGTAATTAAATAAATAAAATAAATAAATAAAATGTATTTTGTTCATTTCTAAGTACAAAGGAAAAAAAACCCACGTTTGATTAAATTCAATTAGACTTTATTTATCTCTGAAGGGAAATGTTCTTAACTGTCAGTGCCTTGGCCTTAGACAAACTTCATTTTCAATTTGATTCCAGCTGCAGACCATTTTCGACGTTCCTACGTTGCCAAGTTAATTGGTAACAGGTGACGGTGTCAGGATTCAGCAAAAAAACAGCGCCCAACAAATGCTAAATGTTTCCAAGCCGGGATGGACTCTAATCTCAGTGCGTTAAAGGCCCAAGCTGGAAATCACTGCCAGATGCGAGTCATCTTCCACATGCCAGGTAGCACTTCGTGAGAAACTGTCAGGCCATTGTAATAATACAGTCAGACGGCTGTGAGCACAGTCCACTGCTGCAGAAGTATCAACCAACACGTTTCTTGGCTGAGGTCTCTAGGGAGGAGCTCATCTCAGATGGACAGACACACAGTGGACATATTCTTTACTGAAATAGGTCAGAGTTTCAGCTTCTTTGGGAAAAAACAAACATAAAAACCGATCATAGATCCTACGTGGCAAAGGAAATGAGCTAATCGTGTAGCCAAATGGATGCGCTTGGAAACTGAAACAGGGTTTACACCAGATCAAAACTTTCTCAGGAGCTCAGTGAACTCCAGCATAGAGCTGTGACAGGATGCCCCCTGTGCAACCAATCCAGTCGTGAAATATTCCAGTCAGTAAATATTCTCTCTCTAGCTGTATTATAAGAACATGGGAGTGTTTGGGAACGACAGACACTCAGCCACGAAGTGGTAGGACACGTAAACTGACGGAACCACTCAATCGCTACAGACCTCCGTCAAACGTCACGTGGCCTTCAGATTATCTCAACAACAGTGAGCAGAGAGCTTCATGAATGGGTTTCCATGGACGAGCAGCTGCATCCAAGTCATACATCACAAGTGCAACGCAAAGTTTGGTGGAGGGGGGATTATGGTGGGGGGGTTGTTTTTCAGGAGCTGGGCTTTGCCTCGTAGTTCCAGTGAAAGGAACTCTGAATGCTTCAGCATACCAAGACATTCTGGACAATTCCAGCTCCCATATATATATATATATATATATATATATATATATATATATATATATATATATATATATATATATATATATATATATATATATATATATACACATACACATACACAGAAACTCAAAAATGCTTTGATTCACATAATTCTGGTCCTTAACGAATGTTTCTAGTCTTTACCATCTAATACTGAATCTAGGGTTGTTTTTTTTTTTTTAACCACGGGATGTTACTTTAACTCTTTTTAACTTCACCCCTTAACATTTATATTGTTTTTGAGGACATTTATGTTTTGTTTTCCTCCCCGTCCTTACTCACACAAGGGTGTTGCTAATCAGAATCTTCTTATCCGTTGCTTATTATATACCTCTTGTTATATTCTGGAGGAATCAGTAAATAAACTGTGACGTAGACAGTTTTGAAGGTTTTGATATTACCATTATTATCTCTCCACCTGACATACCTTGATGGTCTGATATGAGCCACTGTACAGGTGGTTCTGGGAGGCCACGAGCGCTCTAACCCAGTGATTCAGGCCGGTCAGCTCCTTCTTTAACTTCAGCTCTGTGCCCACAATGTCCCACACCTTCAAAAGCAAACAAATAATATTCAATTAAAATACAGTTCAAAGGAAAAAAAAAAAACAAAAAAATCCCTTTCTTGTGCTGTCAAAAGGCTAACTCGTGCAGCAGTAACAACTTCGTCATCACCATAAACCTCGGGGAGTACAGCCAGAGGCTACATACAGAAGTAATTATTGCACAATGACACGCTGCTTATAAAGCTCAGCTTGGGTGTGTACGAAGTGCAAGTTGTCAGTAAAGTAGAGCAGAGAGGAAACTGGCTGATTGGAGGAGGAAGCAGAGTGAGGTTGTGTCAGAAAGGAAAGTCCCTGTGTAATAGCACTGACTTCATTCTCAACACAAAGCATCAAAATTATCTTCTTCTCATCTGTCCTGCTTGTATCCATGGCAGCAAAGACAAGGACGTCGTCAAGCAGTTTTTGCTTTTTTTAATAATTAAATTCCCTTCAATAATATTTTATTTAATCAAACAGGTAAATAAATAATAGTAAAGTGTGCAGGAATGACTGTATGTTGCAATACAGACTGGTGCAGGCGGTTTAATCAGTGTGTCACATAGAGGGTGTTAAATACTGCTCATACTGCTACTGCCCCAACACACATCTGTACATAAATCTGCACTCTCCACAAGCTTAAACACACAACATCTTGCTGCAAACACTGGACTTAATCTGCTTCCCTCGAACAGTGCAGTCAGCTCTAAGGTCAGTCTAAGGGTCACCATGTAGTCCACTGGTCCACAGGTCGAGAGAACGGTCCCCTGTGTTGCAGACTAACCACTTTTACCTTTGTTTTGGGAGCTTCTAACATAACAGAATGGGGGGAACCATACTGGGAGGGAACCATCCTTTATTAAGTACAGTTGCCTCTTCATCAGATTCCTGATGACAGATGACCAGAGGGCAGTGTAAGGTCGTGTTTCCTGACATGAGGGGAGATGATAATGAGGCCAAAACTGAAAAAAGTTATATTAAACTGAAGAAATAAGATCCATGTCTGTCTTTTTTATTTTTTCTGGTGCAACAGTTTTTTTTAAGTCAATTTTGAAAAGCTTAAAGTGCAACAGAGATGGTGGCAACATTTACATATGTGCAGAGATCCTTCTTCAGAGTAACATAACAACCCCGCGTACAGAGGCTCAGCACCATCCAGGCTGATCATGCCATGCTCATCAGTGCCTCTATATGAAACTGGAGCCTGGACGTCCTGACAGGTAAACCACAGTGATACGGATCGGCAGCTACACCTCATCTGCACTGACATTCAGCACCGGTGCCCTCCAAGGATGTGTGCTCAGCCCCCTGCTGTACAGCTTCAACATCATCAACACCATCGTCAAATCTGCAAATTGTTTCACATGGACGCGAGTCTGCCTTCAGAGCAGAGGTGATTGCCTTGACATCACAAACACAGCAAGGTGTTTTTTGCCTTCTTTCTACGGCACCTGAGAAGGTTCAACATGGCCATGACGTACCCAAAGTAATGTGTGTGGCTGCATCACAACCTGGTATGGTAGTTGTAATGTTCTGGACCACAAAGTTCTACACAGGGTGGTCAGATCTGCACGACCTGTCACCAGGACGGGTCGTCACCACCACCAACTGCCAGCCATCCAGGACCTCTACAGACAGCTTTGTAAGAAGATCTCAGCCATATATTCAATGTTTACATGTACATTTTCTCTTAGTTTTGCACTTTATATGCCTTTTTTAAATATTTGTTTAACGTGCAATATTTTAGGGGCTCTGACTCGAAGAATTTCATTGCTGGTAAAGATGTTCATTGTTACCTGTATATGACATTAAAACTTGAAACTTAAAAACAGTCCTTGCTCAGACAGTCCAGGTTTGAGTCGTTGGCCCTTTTCTTTCCACCCTCTGCATCAGCTTCCTGTCTATCCTCTTTTAACAATGAAGGCTACTACTACTACTACTACTACTACTACTACTACTACTACTACTACTACTACTGGTACTACTGGTACTACTGGTACTTTGGGTTCATATTTGCTATGAATGCATACACAACTACCTAAGCTGCCTCTAGAGACCATCCCAATCTTAATTTTACCACGTGTAAAAGCTACATTTGCTTTACACATTTAACAAAAAGTGAGTTAAAGTAAAAGGTGATTTGTGTGGAAAATGAATTACTGCTTGAGCAAGCAGCATCACAACAAGCCATTTCTTATACCCTACTGTACCTTGATGGCCTTAAGTGAGCCGCTGAACAACATATTGTGGGATGAGACCAGCGTGCACACGGGGTTGTCATGGGCACGGATAGTATTGACTTTCTGAAGGGTCTGAATGTCCCACACCTACGACAGATGCAGGCAAGACAAAGACAGAAACAA
Organism: Xenentodon cancila; assembly: GCA_014839995.1. Classification (NCBI taxonomy): domain Eukaryota; kingdom Metazoa; phylum Chordata; class Actinopteri; order Beloniformes; family Belonidae; genus Xenentodon; species Xenentodon cancila. Next base: position 24,303,683 of record CM026214.1, read on the forward strand.
GTCTACAAGTTGATGCAAACAATTACAATTGTAACAATATAAATATGGCTGTAAAACAAAGGACAGAAAGAGGTGACGGTTACTCACAATGATGGTGCAATCTGCAGAGCCACTATACAGCCTGTTTCTATGGACACAAAAATATAGGAAGAGTTTGGGTTACGTTCAGATGACGTGAATCTTTGGATCACAGCAAACGTCTACATGTGCACTACATTACCCCTGGATACACAGAGCCAGTACGATGCCATCGTGACCCTCAAGCGTTTTCTGACACTTGTAGGTGGTGCAGGTATCCCACACCTGCGAGGATGACAAAAGGTTCACAAACATTGCAATCACTTGCATAGGATGGGGAAGTTAAAAAATTTGGTCCATATGGATCCAAAAAATAAACAAAAATAAGAAAGAAGGAAGTTGAACCATCCACAAGTACATGTGTGATTTATGTATTCACTCATTGACTGATTGGTGCTACCTTAATTGTCTTATCAGAAGAGCCAGAAAAGAGCAGGTCACCAGTGGAGTAGACACAGAGACACCAAACAGGACCTTGGTGACCCACAAATGTCCCCTTACATTTGAAGATCTGCTGTGGGTCATATGCTGCACGCATGCACGCAAACACAAATGTCAGTAAAGATTTAAAATAATATTATTTGAGCAAAGTTAAGAATGCAAGACAGCAGATAGATAGACACTTACAACCCAGAATTCCCATGTTGAGCCTGGCGTTGATGTGTGATAATTCATCCTGTGGAGGCACAGTTGTATAACACCAGTGTACAACTACAAGTTTTACATTTGCAACTGTACTCTTTTCATTCTATACTCTAATTGAATTATTTTGTTCTCACAGAAAAAAGGTCTGCTGAAAAGAAATGTACACACACACACTTACATTGAGCATGGAAGCATCTCTACGGAATTCCATCAGGTCCTCGCTGAGTTTACTCTGGTTCTCATCCAACATATCTGGACACATTCAAACACACATAAAGAAAAAATTATATTACAATTCTTGTCCTCTGTAAACAACCTCCATTTAATCCTCGACTGCGTTGTTTGAGGACTGCCCTGCTACTTCCTAACTGCACATATACAGATCCAATCAGACCGTCTCTAAAAGTCATCTTCACAAATTGTTGTCACAAATTTCTTTATCCACCGTCTCTCGTTTTGGTGTGAAGTGTGAAGACAGACTCGCTCAAGACTGTGAATCTAGCAATGTGAATCTGGGTGACTACTCCAATGAGCTATTTTGAACTTAAGACTAATAAAGTATTTTAAATTTATTAAAAAAAAAAAAAAAAAGCATTCTAGCATTCTTTCATTGAACATCCTTTCTTACCAAATTTAAGTTCCAGGTTTTTCTCCAGCTGATCCAACTTCTCGGATAGTTTACCCAACATGGAGCGCAGGAAAGCAATATCTTGGTCCTTCTGGGCCAGAGTGAGCTGCATTTCATGGAACCTTAATGCAGCAACATGTACAATAAAAAAACTCAAGTGTTTGAGTCCTGTCTGACAGGTGTTAGTACACGTGTAGAAGATCTTTAGCTCACCTGTCATCAGTCTGCTGTAAAAACTCCTTCAGGCCCTCAAATTTGCACACCTCCAGGTGTGTTTCATACGTGTCCTGGTTTCCTATGAACGTGCAGCTGTTGGAAAGAATTTGTTCGGGTGATTAGTAAGAGGTGTGCGATAAAAGCTGCAGACTTTGTCAAAAGTGCCAATGAAAAAAATCTGAAAGACTCACCCATATTTGGAGTGTGGACATTTGATGTGCTCGCATTCTTTGAGGTGAGCCTCCAGGTTCATGGTGAGCAGCGGGGGGCAGGAAGGGTTGTTGGGGCAACGCACTGGCCTGTAGTCACAACTGGCCTCGTGTTCTCTGAAATGAAAATAACGTCGACTTGAGGAGAGCAGAATCAGGATCGGCAGGAGACGGAGAACAGTCAGTGACAAACGTTGTAACGGATCGTTTCATTTTACATCCTTGCAGATCTTTAGCCCGTACTTGCGTGTGGATAGTTTGATAGTGAAAGGGCAGCCCAACGGGTCCACCTCGTACGCTCCAGATTTCCCCGCCACTGTGGCTGCGGAAGCTGCGGCTCCACTTGCACCATTAGATGTGGCTCTGCAGCCATATTTACAGTGGATGAACAGCTCTCCAATTTGTTCGGCCACCGCAATATTATTTACAACAACCGTGAGCTTAGCTGCATCCACTGGGCACTTGTCTGTGAAGTGGACAAACATTATTTACACACTTTGGAAATGGATCTTTACAAAAGGATCGGACTGTAGTTAGCAGTGTTTGTAAAGACTCACCTGAGGTCAAGGCACAGCGTCTGCAGAACGTGTGCTGAAGTGGGAAGTGAATGAAGGAAAAAAAACAAAAAGAACAGGCGTGAGACTTTTACACGTTTCAAAAACGAGCATCTGTAACTTCAGACAGAAGTAAACTGAATAAGAACGGTGGATTGATGAAAAATGATACTGGAATTGTAAACTCACCCCACATGTGGTGATGACTGGGTCCTTGAAGACGTTGCAGCACAGCTGGCAGCACAGTTTTACTGAAGGCTGTTCAGCAAACACCTGGGGTTCCTGCTCCAGAAACAAAAACACACGTCACCTTTGCATGTGTGTACAAATGCTAATTCAAATGTGACTGCAGGACATCTGCAATGCACGTGCATGCGTTTGTCTCCATGCGGTGTCATACCGTGTCCTCCTCCTCCTCATGCAAAGAGAAGGTGGAACGCAGAGACATGTTGGACTCGGAATGAAGAGATCGGACCGAGATAGCCGAATCAGACCTCCGAGGAGTACCAATAGGAGGCTGAATCGAACAAAAGCACAGCACAAACAGCTTTGTGTAACTATAAAAGCTTCTTATTCTTTTTAAACTTGATTCATTTTCAGATATAATGGGGACTATTAGTCATGATTTTTTAACTAAATCTACAAGGTCATGTGTGTTCCCGTTACCATTCCATCGTCGTCATCACGTGGGGAGTATGTCAGAGTGCTCGATGAGGAGGGAGTCCTTCTGTGCTGTTTGTAGGTGCTTGATCCCTCTGCTAAAAACATAAAAATTCACAATTTAAAGGGATTATGCCTGAGTAACGGCATACCTTGTAGACCGTCATACAGAAAAAAAAAAGTAAATTCAGAATAGGGAAGAATAACTAATAACCTTTGGCTCCAGAGCCCACTGCTGAGAAGGTGGGGCCAAATGATGCCTCCATCCTGTTCTGTGATTTGATGGAAGGAGAGTGGATGGATTAGTGAAGAAAAAGTAAACAATCAAGGTATTGATTCATTTTGAACCAAAAGCTTCACTATAATAGTAATTGAGGATAAGTATAATGATGTTTAATTAGACTAAAATTGCTCAGTTTATCTCACCCCACTGCCAGAGTCTGCTGGAGGGGTGGAAGGACTGCTGGGAATGGATGATGGGGTGCTAGCTGCTGCTCCTCCGGAGTATCGGTTGTAGCAAGGCGTTTTACTGCTGCTCATAACACAAATCACAAACGCATATGCACAAGGAATCACGAGCAGCCAGGCAGACTGCTAGGCCTGGGAAAAGAAAACAGGAAGAAGAAGGAAAGCATTGTAACTGCGTGATTACACACACACACACATATATATATATATATATATATATATATATATATATATATATATACATATACATACACACACACACACACACACACACACACACACACACACACACACACACACACAAAGATAAGATCTCAAACATGATTAAATTTTAAAAAATACTTTTGAGCTACTGAAAGACATTAAGGATGCTGAATAGATGACCACCATTTAAAGGATGTGAATGTAAGTAAAGAAGAGGAAAATTAAATAATTGTTTCTTTTATTGTGTTCTAAGAAAGCAATACATGCCACAAGCATCATTTGTGGGGTTGTGATCTTGTGGAGCATGGGATGAATAATTATTTTATGCAGAGACAGAGATTTCAGCATTTCATCACCTAAGTTCCAACCCACCGAACAGGAGACCAAGATGTTTAAATGATGTTTCATACCTCCTAAACACACACACACCCTGCTGAAAGTCGGCCCCAATGCAGCAGTCACTTTTACAGCAGACATCTGGACATCTGACATCAGCTTGATATCCATGGTCAGCCTGACCAGTTTTTATTTACATTTGCAAAGGGATCTACAGAATTAATAAAAACAGTGTACAATTTGTGAGATGTGTGTGTTGATAAAATCATATGATAAAAAGTCTCATGGAGGTCATTAACTTTATAACCCAGTTCTTGTCTAAAAACAGTATGTCCATCAACAAAGCAGCTAAATGTTTGAAACCCTCATTAGAACTCTTGACCAAAGATGTGCCATTTCCTCTTGCAAATATTTTAGTCAAGTTACACTTTGAGGACATTTTACATAATACATGAAAAAAAAGATTGATATGCAGCTGAAGAATGTGGAGTTTTATGCTGAGTCAGAAAAACAATAACATCCATCTATTTCAGCTTAACTGTTTATGGGTCACAGGGGCAGCAGACAATCTGAACTTCACTGAGGAATTACTGCCTGCCAACACCATACTTTCCTGTTTACCCAATAGGCCAATGAGGTAGTGCCCAAGCACATGCGAGGATGCTGAAACAGACTGAATACTAAATCTGACCTTGTAATTGCACTTCCTATAAAAGTTGCAATATTAGGCAGAAAATTTGCAATTAGATATTTTTCTGAAGTTGTTCAGTCCTAGTTTTACATTCTCCTCTCTGGTCTGCTTAATACAGAAGAAGCAAACACCTACTCAACAAAAGCATGACAAAACAGTCAAGACTCTGCTGTCCACCTATAACACAAGGGCAAGATGCACTTTTGAAGACTGTAATGTTCATGCTCAGAGAACACAGACAATTTGAAAGAAGAATATAAGAAGCAACTAATCTTACACAGCTAAAACCCAACACTGAAGAGTCAGCTGCTGCAGGCACCATCTAAACTTTTGTAATGCAACATTGACTCTCCTCCCCAAACAAAATCACAACCATGTGCATCTTGATCCACTGACCAAAACAGCCCTTTCTGGTCAGGCAGGTAAACAGCTTGCAGTAAACAACACGATCCTCAGGAAGGACCAGTGGATCAGCGACTCAAATGCAACTTCAACAACTTACAAAGAATTAATGTCCCAACAACAGCTGAAAAGCCTTAAACGTCCACTAGTAGGTAAGAGATTAAATGTCTTCAAGAAAAGAAGTCCAATTGCTTTCAGTTCAAACATTTAAGATTATCAAGACAAATATTCAAAAATTAAATCAATCAACCTTGTTTACACAAACACCTTTGGCCAAAATATTGTCAATCAGCAGCTATAAACAAACAAAAAAACAACAGAAAAACAACCATAAAACTACTTGAAGGGCAAAGCAAAGAAAAAGAAATGAATGAATGAATGAACAAATGTACTAGCAGTAAGAGGACGAATGACGTTGTGATGTGGCCTCAGGTGAAACATTACAATCAAACATAATCTTTTCTCTTTAAAAGTGGACATTAACAGTTTCTGGTTTCTGACTTCTGCAATCTCTAGAAGTGCTTTTGAAAACACTCAGAACATATAATTTGCCACTAACTGGAAGTGCAAAGTTCAGCGAGTGGATTGTTATCAACTTTTGTACAAAATAAAAAAAAATAACATTTAAATAAATAAATAAATATGTTTGCCTTTGAATTTGAACATTTATTAGGATGCATGTTTTGCCCCGTTTTCATAGATTGTAAAAACTAAAATACTGGGTCTCCAAGAAAAAAGCAAACAAACAAGTTATTAACAGGAATAACGTCATTTCCTGTTTGCAAACAGTCTGTATCAGTAACACACTGACAATCACATTAGCTGAATAGAAGATGTTCATATAGTAGAAATTACTGGGTTACATTTTTAAAATATCATTACAAGAGGCTTGTGATTTTCTATTTATCTTGGTAAATACATGGACAAATACATACGCGTATAATTCTGACTCCGTTAATTAAAAGACTCGTTATTCTGGGTCACACGCAGCGACTCAACAGTCAGCCGAAGCCTCTTCGTAAATACTGAACAGTGGCTCACATCTGCACACACGGTTCGAGGCCAAAGAGGGAAGCGGCGGCCAAAACGCACTGACCCGAACAGCGCCGCTGATGTAAAAGGAATGGCACGCGGAGCGTCAGCCCGGAGGTTCCCGGCAAGCGGCGCGCGGCAGAGCAGGGGGGCGGAACGCGCTCGCGCGGCGGAACGCGACCAAAGTTCGCTGGATGAAAGCTGCCGCGGTGTTCTCCGCCTCTTTGATGAGACGCCAAAAACAACGGCGCGACGGCGTGTACCAGCGCCGACGGGGAACGGCCGGAACCGTTTCCCGTCGAGCGTCACCGCGTTAGCAGCGTTAAAAACAGTTCCAACACGGAATCTGCTAGCTAAAGTTAGCTCGTTTTCCGTTTTTATTAGCAATCACTGTTGCTGGCGTTCCTCGGCGACCTCTACTACTCACCACCGTAGTGTTGGCGTTATTGCGCAATCAGATAAACAACTATTCTGAAACGTCGTTAAGAGAAAATCTCACAAACTTACCATTATATTTATTTTCCAGTAGCGTAACTCCAAGTCTGCAGACGCATTCGAAAATCTTCCTCTGTCTCACGCACACGCAGCTAAAATACCGTGGTGTGTTCTGGGAAATGTAGTAACATGCCTGCAGCCGTCGTCTCACTAGTAATCATTTTTTCCACAATTGAACTACGTTACCCATGATCCACATCGAGAAACTCCCATTGGAGTCAGAGGTGTCGGTAGATTCTGAAAAGCAAGCCACAAATCGCCCCCTTTCTAATTATATTATTTCCCGGTTCCATGTCGTAATTGGTTCTTCAAGAAGCCAAACCATCACGCGATAGTCTCCATTCCTTTGCACCGCGATCGCATGTCCTCATGGTGTAATGTGGAGCGGCGCAAATGCTGTGGAAGTGCAGATCAGTAATATCTGAATATATATGTGAAGAAAACAAGATAATTACCTGTTAAGAACGTGTAGATCGCTCCGCTATAAGTGCTTTATGCCCCATAGTTTTACGTGAGCTATTTTAATACTTTTCTACCCCATACATCTTTATAATTAAATGCAGTAGTTGAGCCTACACCTATTAAAAAGGTAATTTGTCAGGAAGCCACGGATACAAAATCAAACCAAAACCGCAACACGAGGAAGAAGAAGAAAAATACATGGTGGCTATGCTTTTTTTTGGTTGAAACTTTATCAATTCATCGTTCCAAAAAACAAACAAAACAACAATACCAATAACTGGGCGTCAACACATGTTTTTAAACAGCTCAAGTGTGATGTCTATATTTACTAAACAATTACAACAATGTAAGCACAGATATTACTGACAGTAAACCTTCCTCAACTATCCCTAATAATTAAGTTATTTTAAAGACTTCTTTCATTCTTCACTCCCCTTTTGAGCAATTTATTTCCCTCCCAGAACCAATAAATAGTGCAGGAACCCCCCATGAAACAATTTAAGCCAGCACACCCCAATTTTAACACACGAAACCCGTTGAATCACTGATGCTTTTAGGGCAATTTCTTGACCAAGAGCTTTACTAATCAAGGCCTCATTGAAAGAGTGAATTCTGCTATCTACTGTGCAAATTACCATATGACATAATACTATATTACCATTATCTGCTCTATTATCTGAGCTGAAATTCATGAATAACATCAGTATGCAGTAACATTTACCAAACCCACACAGGCACATGACTTTGTTCTTAATAAACTTGCAATAAAAGCAACACAAGCATTACCTTTCTAATTGTTCTTCCAAATTATTTAATTCTCTAACTCACCAACTAACGGATAACTCACTACACGAATGTGGTACGAGATTCAAACCATTATTATGACAAAGCAATGCGCGAATGGATGAGCCAATCGCATACAAAAATAGACAAACTGAGGTCTAACATCGCATTGGACACACAATTTCACCAAATTTAAACATGATAGGCAGACCTGTGGCTTGTGGCACAGTAAACGTACAGAACCTAACCCAGGCTCATTTCCTCGTGATCCTGAAGATGCACATGTATCTGATACGTTAAATGCCAGCCAGCTAGGTTGAAACACACACAGACAGTAGAACATTTACCAGCTGTTACAACACGCAACGCACATGTGGGTTCCTTGAAAGACCTGCCATTTCTTCAGTGACGGGAATTCAAAGTACACGGGGGTCAAATCGGGAGATAACACATATCAACTACTGTGGACTGTGCAAGCAGATGGATGAGGGGTTCAAAACCAAGCACATGGAAGGGCAGATCATCTCAGGTGTGCTGCAACCCCAGTTTGCAGCAGCAAGATGTTGGAAGTAGTCTTCTGGCAGTCTGTGAACCAAAATCCACATGTGTTCAAGTTCCCATTACCAATCAACAAACACGATGTGACCCTCACCCACAAAACCGCTGTGGGAACCACTGAAGAAATCTCAGGTGTTGTAGAGACTGATGCATCAAACCCCCAAGATTCAAATAAGTCATTAGGTACACAGCAAAACAGTGACGAAACAGCGAGCCAGGAATAAGAACCTCTAGTTGATATTCAGTCGCCTGATTAAGGATCATCAGAAAATTGTTAAGAAATTGCTGAAGGAGAAACTGGTTGCATTTGCACAGGATGCATTTCTCAGACAGCGTTTCTCCCAAGGTGAACGCTGAGAGAGGTTGTCTGGTAGGAAGTGCTTCACATAGACATAAATACAAAGTTCAACGCAAGCACCGAACATCTCACTTCTGCATCAACGCTCATGCGGAACCAAGTTTGGTTGCAGTTCCTCGATGGACCAATAGAGGCTGGCTCCAAAAGTGTTGAGTTTAGCTTTAAATGTGGCTCCCAGACTACGACTCTTATCATTTGGTTTGTGATGTAAATACCAAACACTGATGAGGTCCTAATGTGAAAGAATATGATGGTCTGTTAGTAAATGAGAGCAGAACCTGCCTGCAGACGGACCACAGCTCATGTGGAGCATCAGAGGCCTGAAACAACTGCTCAGTGGTGATGATGCTGCAGCATTGTGCACCGTGGCTCCGGAAATAACCGAAGCTTCGGAGAAAAACAGGACGAAAAGGAACCTGATTATGTTGTAAGTCGCTTTTCAAAAATTGGAGATGATTTCTACCTCGTGGTGCTGAGAAGATCCACATTTGATCTTCCTTTAATGTGCTCCAAGTCCCGTCTTCAAAACACGCCACATAAATTCTAAGTGCACCGTGTGAATGAAAATTGAAATAGCAAGTAAAAAGTCTAGATTATAAAAGGAGCCGTGCCAGAGTACAAATGAAAAACTGTGACGTCCCAGCTCTTAATTCCCTTCACCTTGTTCACCGTGACTGCAGACAACAAATCACACACGGACGTAAAACCAAACACTCGTGTCAGACAGACGTTGGCGACAACACAACGGCCCCAGTTGATAAAGCTGAATTAGATCTTAAACAAAATCCCAAACATGGAGCCAATAACAGTCTATAATCGTATTTTCAGCCCATTATCTTCACGAATGTCGGCACGTTTAGGATTGTTGTGCAACAAAAGGGAGTGCAGGTTTAGTATGAAATCTTATTAATTATTGTTCATTAATATTCAAAATGAGCAGCAAATGTTACAAATATTGTATGTTCAATTCACCACAAACAACATCTCATTCAAATGAATCAGAATTAATTTACACAAGTGATAAAGACGGTGAATCGTCAACACCTGGAAGACAGTTCTGACATCTGAACTACACAAACAAACAAGGAACTAAACAGCAAACACAAATGTCAGCTCACATTTCTTTATTGTTCTTGTTCAGATGCGTTCTTGTAAACGGAGCAGAACTTAGGCTGCAGATGGTGAAGTTTGATGAAGTTTCACATGGACGCAGGTTTGGTGAAACCCGGCCAGAACAAAGGAAACCAGCGGCCTGATGGCCACGAGTGCACGTGTGTGTGGGTCAGTAGGAAAGGATGAGAGGAGGAGGAGAAGAGAAAAACCCCAAACACCACCAGAACACGAAGCTGCTCTGATGTTTCCACACAGCTGCAGCCTGACGAGAGGTCGGTGACATCACAGCATGTCAGCACATGCCGTCACCAACACCCCGGCGTCATGAATGGAGCAAAGCCTGCTGGGGTTTTGAGTCATGTGCAGGGTCTCTGTGTCTCAGTCATGTGGTCAGGCTTCGCTGTTCATGGTGGGACTTTCTTTGCTTTGTCACACGGCTGTGGCCCGGCAGGAGAACAAATATCAGCAGATGACGTCTGTAAAAGACGTCTTCATCGCTGCTCACTGCACCACGTTGCAGTCGGTCTGCAGCCGCCTGGTTTCTTGGGGAGTTTCCGGACTCACGTCGCCGCTTTCAGCAGCAATGCAGACTTACAGTTATTCTTTCAAAACATATATAAGAGATGCATGTAAGTGGGAACCAGTCTGCCCTTCACTGAAGCTGATCTGGGGTTTTCAGTTCAGACTCAGTTTAAATGGCAGCACATGACTTTGCTACAAAACCAAATGGTTAGAAAAGGTGCAGCCCGCCGCTCCCACCACATGCTCCTCTTCTTCTTCTGCACCTACAGATCGTCCTCCAACTAATGCCATCCGCATTCTGACATACAGTTTTAAAACCTCTTTCAAATAAGAGAGAATCCAGATAAATCACTAATAGTTTTCAATTCAGTTCAATTTTATTTATATAGCTTCTGTTACAACACAGGTTGTCTCTAGGATGTTTCCAGAGACCCAGAACATGACCCCCGAGCAATTATTACATAAACAACCTGACGACCTTCCCGTTGTAGCCTTCCAAAGTTTTGGTGCCCAACGCCGTGATCCGAGAACTTCTGGGAGTCTTTCTCACTGAAAACACCTGGTGGAAAAGATGGTTTGTTATTTAACAAAAACAAATGATTTGGAGCTGAAGCCTCCAAGTCATCGTGATCGTTGGACACTGAAAGTTACAGCCAAAGAAATGCAACCAACAACTCTGTCTCCTCTTTATCATTTGTAGCTGCCAACAGCGTTTATTCACTTCAAGTTTAATACTTAAATGAGCCACTGGAGGGAAAACAAGTGTGTACGAGCAGCCGTGAGGCCCCGGTAAAAGCTGCTGCTTCTACAGGCCTTCAAACGGACTCCTGTGTGACAGGATGGTCACACTTCATCACCCTGAGCTCTCCCAGGGACGGACGTTTGAACACTTTGATGCCGGAGCTCAGTTTCAGTCACAAAATGACATAATGCAGCATTAAGTCTAATTCCACAGTCAAATAATCTATGCATTCATTTACTTATTAATAATACTTATGGAGAAATAACAAAATATATAACAGTACAAAACACTGTAGATTTATAACAATAACAATTTGTACAGACTTTTTTTTTAACTTTGCAGCTCTTCTTCATATGTACAGTTTCCTTAAATGGACCTCTGGTTGATCACAGCCGCTGTCAGGGTCCAAGATGGTCTTCTTAAGGTCTAATGAGAACATGTTTGGAGTTGGAGGTTCAAACACTCAGATGTGTTGGAGAGCACGTTTTACTGCTGTCTCATGACTCACCTGCACATACGACTCATCAGCAAAGCTTAGTAATGGGTCTCCCAGCATCAGAGCTGGTCTTCAGCTGGACCTGACGACCCTCCCGTTGTAGCCTTCCAAAGTTTTGGTGCCCAACGCCGTGATCCGAGAACTTCTGGGAGTCTTTCTCACTGAAAACACCTGGTGGAAGAGATGGTTTGTTCTTTAACAAAAACAAATGATTTGGAGCTGAAGCCTCCAAGTCATCGTGATCGTTGGACACTGAAAGTTACACCCAAAGAAATGCAACCAACAACTCTGTCTCCTCTTTATCATTTGTAGCTGCCAACAGCATTTATTCACTTCCAGTTTAATACTTAAATGAGCCACTGGAGGGAAAACAAGTGTGTACAAGCAGCCGTGAGGCCCCGGTAAAAGCTGCTGCTTCTACAGGCCTTCAAACGGACTCCTGTGTGACAGGATGGTCACACTTCATCACCCTGAGCTCTCCCAGGGACGGACGTTTGAACACTTTGATGCCGGAGCTCAGTTTCAGTCACATCATTTGATGGAAACACATTTGATTGTGTAAACTTTTATTTCTTTCACTGGGCAGCATTTGTTCACCAGGAGGTTTAAAAAAACAAACAGCCAGTCACAGAGAGAAGTTTTCATTCCCGGTGTCTTTGTTTAGAGTTGTTTTCACTCTTTTGTTTTATTAAAGCCTCCGAACACCTCTTCAACCACCGACAAATGAAAACATGAACCATGAGACTGACCTGACCACCTGGAAGTATGAACGTCTGCTGTTTCTTCACTACATAGAGACACGAGGCCACAGTTAACATTATTCTGTGTAGTTGATTTTCGTGAATTGCAGCTGCTTCTGTTCTGATTAAGTTTTATACAATTATCTGCCATCGGCATGTGGAATCTTTTTTTGAAATGGGGGAAACTGGAGCGCCCAGAGAAAACCCATGCAGACTTGGGGAGAACACTATAACGCCATAAACTAGTTTATGACGTCGTGTGTGTGTGTGTGTGTGTGTGTGTGTGGTGCTGGTGGTGGGTGTGTGTGTGTGGGGGGGGGGGGGGGGGGGGGGGGGGGGGTCCTAACTATCCTAAATTCTTCTAATTGGTGGTAAAACTTCTTTTGAAACTACAGGTATCCTGAAGCGGTCTTCGTCGTCACTCAGAAGGTCCTTCACGTCACATTTCTTCAGGGGTGGAAGAGGGTCCCGAGTCTTATCTGGCAGAAGCGCGTCTGTGCGCGCTGGGATGAACTTTTGTCTGCGTGTCCGAACAGTTTCAGTTCGGGGTAAAACTGGCGGAACCGGGATGCTGCTGTAAAACAGTTCGCATTGATCGTCCAGGCGACGCATCGTCTTGTTTCCAACGCGTCTCAGTCGGCCAACATCCACGCCGAGCTCTTCAGCCCTCTTCATTTCAGAGCACAGATAGTTTTTTACTGCTCCAGCTCTCTCGTCAGGACGGTGTAAAGACTGAAAGATACGTTCCTGAGCATCCTTTTTCTCCTGCAGTTCCTTTTCTCGTTTTTCCTTTATAGTGGCATAATTTGCATCCCGAATTAAGATGGCTTTTTCTTTTTCCTTTTGCAGGTTTTGTCTTTTTTCGAGCTCATATAACCTGTCGTTCTCAAACAACGACTGCCTCACTTGATAATCGGCCTGTTTCTGCGCCCTCCTCTTTAATAACTTTTCTGTCACCTGCTTGGTCACAAACGTCGGAAATGTTTGTTTGGGATCACACTTCTTGTCCATCTCGTCCTTCAACCTTTCCACCTCCTTGACGTTCTTCTCGGCCAGAGCTTTATTAAATAATCTCGCCTCTTTGGCGCTGCCCTCAAAGATGTATTTCTTGTTTCTTAGTTTTAAATCTGCCTCATCTTCTTTGTGTTTTTGTATGTCTTGTTTATCCTTTAGTATTAGTGCTTTTCTTTCTTTTCTCTCCTCCTTTTCCCTCCTCTCTTTGACTCGTTTCTTTTCCATGTGGAGTTGTTCATTTTCTTCCCGCAGAGCCTGTTCAACAAGTCGCCGGTGACGATCGTCGTCTTGCTGATGTTTATGAATTTGAGCTGATTGACTCCTTTCATAATCCTCATATTTGAGCGACTCTTCCTTCCTTTTCTTCAGTTTTGCCTTGTGTGACAGCAGTTCTTCGTTTCGTTTCATTGCATACGCGTCACTTAAACTGCTGTTGAACATCCGGACACATGGATGTTGCTGGATTCTCCTCAACTGGATCCGTTCCACTTGTTTGGCCCGTTCTTGCTCTTGGACCTCCACCTGCTTCTCCAACTGCTGTCTCAGATCCGCAGCAGTGGAGTCGTGTTTCTTAAAATTTTTGACATACTGTTTTCCTTCACCGTCCAACCCGTTTTTCCTCACCAGAGGTTCATTCAGGGACCTCTGGATTCGGTTCCAGGTGTCTGCTGAGAGGATCAACGCACCGTCACTAGTTATTGTGGTCATTTTTGGAGAAAAATGAGAAATGTTGTTGTGGAGTTTACAACCACTCAGACAAAGGCTCACTTGCTGTGTGCTCTCAGTCGCTGTTCTAGAGAACTGAAATGTTCTCGACTTCAGCCCTTTTAAAGGCTTCAGATGTGATGACGTCATTCGAACATGACGTCAATGCTAATCATCAATAAACATTCTAAACAAATAAAAAAAAACTATTGTTGCATGATACCATTGTTTTGCTCTGCAGTTCATGCCTGTAGGCTATATTCAGCTCAGTAGCCTGAAGCAAAAGAAGAAGTGAGGGGAATTCCAGATGTTCACTAAGGGTTGGCCCCCTCACCCATATTAAATAACCTAATGTCAATAAATATGTGCAGCCTGGTTATTAAAGAGAGAGGGAAAAGCCAGTTTGATATTATATATTGATATTATACATATGACTCTTTAATGCCGCCCAACACCCCCAAACACTCAGATATGCTCACAGTTAAAACAATTGTGAATAGAAAGCTCCTCCCCCTTTTCTCTGTCCTCTCTTTGCTTACAACACCTGATTGTCGAGTGTCCATCTTTATTATTTAAACAACACGTTATAGACTCATGTAAACACACATTACAACACAGATACCAGACTGCACCACCACTGTCTCGTCTTTCTTTCTTGCTCTTTCATGTCCCACCTTTTTCTCCTCACTATCCTGGGACCCCTCAGCATCCTGGGACCCCTCAGCATCCTGGGACTCTTCAGCATCCTGGGACCCCTCAGCATCCTGGGACCCCTCAGCATCCTGGGACCCCTCAGCATCCTGGGACTCCTCAGCATCCTTGGACTTCTCAGCATCCTGGGACCCCTCAGCATCCTGGAACTCCTCAGCATCCTGGGACTCCTCAGCATCCTGGGACTCCTCAGCATTCTGGGACCCCTCAACATCCTGGGACCTCTCAGATTCCTGGGACTCCTCAGCATCCTGGGACACCTTAGCATCCTGGGACTCCTCAGCATCCTGGGACTCTTCAGCATCCTGGGACCCCTCAGCATCCTGGGACCCCTCAGCATCCTGGGACTCCTCAGCATCCTGGGACTCTTCAGCATCCTGGGACCCCTCAGCATCCTGGGACTCCTCAGCATCCTGGGACTCTTCAGCATCCTGGGACTCCTCAGCATCCTGGGACTCTTCAGCATCCTGGGACCCCTCAGCATCCTGGGACCCCTCAACATCCTGGGACTCTTCAGCATCCTGGGACTCCTCAGCATCCTGGGACCCCTCAGCATCCTGGGACTCCTCAGCATCCTGGGACTCCTCAGCATCCTGGGACTCTTCAGCATCCTGGGACCCCTCAGCATCCTGGGACCCCTCAACATCCTGGGACTCCTCAGCATCCTGGGACCCCTCAGCATCCTGGGACCCCTCAGCATCCTGGGACCCCTCAGCATCCTGGGACTGGTGAACAGCCTGATCGGATGGACACTGTTGCTACGTCCAAAAAGCAGTCGAAGAGACCAGAGTCACAGAAACACTGTTAAGATGTTGCTGAGGAAAAACACGCAGCTATTACAGACATTTTATTTTATTTTGCTTATCAGAAGCCCAAGACAAAATCCTACTGCAATTATTTTGATTTCTGCTGAGTTGTATACTTTTAAATGATTCATTTCTGTCACCCAAACTCTGATTAAATCTGTTGAATTTATTTACTAATGCTCAGGAAGCTATTTACATATAATCTTTATGTTTCATGGCATGCAATACATTTAGATAAGAGTAATGTTATGTTGAATTTTTATTATCATGTTTTCAGTTTAATCTTTATTTCCTTTTTTACTAACTGTGACAACTGAAGCTGGTCAGTGACAGTGACAGGGATGTAAACGATGTAGATGGCTAGTTAGTAATTGTTCTGCAGGATTGAGGTGAAGAAGGGAAAGAGAACCAGAGGAGGTGAGGGGCTCCAGTCAGTGGACCATGTTGGGGTCCCCCTGCAGCGAAGGTCTACAGCAGCAGCTTGATGAAGCTGTGTTGAAGAGCAGCTGCAGAAACATTTTCAGTTTGGTGTTAAAGGTGGAGGTGGTGTCAGCCTCCTGAACCCAAACTGGAAGTTGGTTCCAACGTGATGTTTCCTGATAACAGAAACCACCATGTTTACTGTCAGAGTAGCTGCTGTTTCTGTTACAAAACTGTCTGACTGGGTTGCAAGATCAGTGTGCAGGTGAAGCAGCAACGGTTTGCCGGAGTTGTTCATGTTGCAAAACAAACCCAGTTCACGTAACTGTCTGATGCAAAAATCCACAGCTTGATGCTCAACAGAACCACTACGAAACATATGAAGAAGTTTGTAGCTTTCAGCACGTCCCTGCAGCCGAATTCTGAGCCCCGGGACCGGCAGGAGCAGAGTTTCATAGCAGCAGATCTGCACTTTGTATATGAACACATGCAGGGTGGCTCATATTACAGGTAATGTACATCTATTAATACTGCACGCTATTGTAATAACTAGTGGGCGTATGTGTCTTTTTTGTTGTTTTGCTTGCATTTGACTTAAATAAACATTTATTATCAGTAAATCCATGTATGTTAATGTTGTCTCATGTTCAGGACATATATTTGCTTTTTGTAGACTTTGATTGCAGTAAAAAAATGTTGTCTGACTTGTCAAAATATCAGTTGTTATTTATTCTGGAAGAAAAAGAAAAAACATGCAAATTTATGCATCTGTTGATGTTTAGAGCTGAGAATTTACTGGGTAACTGGAAAATGATGTCTTATAACTGCTGTTACCTTTTCTTATACATTTGAGTTTAATAAACATGTTTTTTAACATCTGAATATGCTTATTTGTTGTTTTTTTATGCCAGGATTTAAATAAAAGTTTTAATAGCTGGAAATATGAAGCTATACTTTAGTGTTACATTTTTGCTCTGTGACTCCCAAAGAATTGTAATGTTATTAAAAAATGACATAATGCAGCATTAAGTCTAATTCCACAGTCAAATAATCTATGCATTCATTTACTTATTAATAATACTTATGGAGAAATAACAAAATATATAACAGTACAAAACATTGTAGATTTATAACAATAACAATGTGTACAGATTTTTTTTTAACTTTGCAGCTCTTCTTCATATGTACAGTTTCATTAAATGGACCTCTGGTTGATCACAGCCGCTGTCAGGGTCCAAGATGGTCTTCTTAAGGTCTAATGAGAACATGTTTGGAGTTGGAGGTTCAAACACACAGATGTGTTGGAGAGCACGTTTTACTGCTGTCTCATGACTCACCTGCACATACGACTCATCAGCAAAGCTTAGTAATGGGTCTCCCAGCATCAGAGCTGGTCTTCAGCTGGACCTGACGACCCTCCCGTTGTAGCCTTCCAAAGTTTTGGTGCCCGACGCCGTGATCCGAGAACTTCTGGGAGTCTTTCTCACTGAAAACACCTGGTGGAAGAGATGGTTTGTTATTTAACGAAAACAAATGATTTGGAGCTGAAGCCTCCAAGTCATCGTGATGGTTGGACACTGAAAGTTACAGCCAAAGAAATGCAACCAACAACTCTGTCTCCTCTTTATCATTTGTAGCTGCCAACAGCGTTTATTCACTTCCAGTTTAATACTTAAATGAGCCACTGTCCTCTCTTTGCTTACAACACCTGATTGTCATGTGTCCAGCTTTACTCTTAAAACAACACGTTATAGACTCATGTAAACACACATTACAACACAGACACCAGACTGCACCACCACTGTCTCATCTTTCTTTCTTGCTCTTTCTTTTTCTAGTCTTTTCACATTCAACACCCGGTGGTTTTAACCTCTTTGGCAGAATATTGATACCCCCTTCTTGTCCTTTTTTCTTCCCTTTTTTCCTTTAATTTTTCTCCAGGGATCAATAAAAAATAGTTAGGTTTACATACATGATGCTTTGAAGTTTACACACTGATCTTTGTTATATGTGTGTGTGTGTGTGTGTGTGTGTGTGTGTGTGTGTGTGTGCATAGATGTACAAATTAATTATTGTGTTTCTCTGCTTACAATGTATATGAATATGTACTAGATAACTGCATACATGTCTTCTTATCCCTATATGTATGTATATATATGTATGTGTATGTATGTGTATATATATGTATGTATATGTATATGTATGTGTGTATGTATATATATATGAACATGCATGAGTACTTAAATACTTCAGTGCATATTATTACATAGATAACTTTTTAAATAGTGCCCCCACACCCTCAGAAACTCAGGTATGTAGTAGAGAATAGAATGCTCCTCCCCCTTTCCTCTGTCTTCTTTTTAATTAACACTCTATTGTCTTGTGTCCACTTTAAACACCACATCACTACCCTTAATTTTATTTTTTTACACACACTACAACATAGGCACCACACTGCACCACCACTGTCTCGTCTCTCTCTTTCTCTCTTTCTATTTCCTTTTCTGATT